>PVIA01001733.1:0-253754 GCA_004024845.1 Tonatia bakeri
ATAGCTAAGTGCTGGAAGCAACCTAGATGCCCATCAGTAAATGAATGGATCAAAAAACTATGGTACATTTACACAATGGAATTCTATGCAGCAGAAAGAAAGAAGGACCTCCTACCCTATGCAACATCATGGATGCAACTGGAAAGCATTATGCTAAGCGAAATAAGCCAGGCAGTGAAAGATAAATACCATATGATCTGACCTTTAACAGGAACCTAAACAACAAAACAAAGAAGCAGGGTATAGTCAAAGACACTGCATTTGAGGACAGGTGGAGAGTGACCAGAGGAGAGAGAAGAGGGATTTCGGGGGAGAGGAGGAGGGGTTTATAGGATTAAAGTTAAAAGACACATGGATAAAAGCTAGGGGGAGGGTGGTAATGGGAGGGAGGTAGGGAAGGGGGGTGGGAGGGCTTGATTGGGTGGGAGGTGGGGGGATGGGAGGACTTGAATGGGAGTAAGGGGGTGAAAACTGTACTTGAACATTCATTTAAATAAAAAAAAAGAATTTGAGACACATTTATTGATACATAACGAGAAGGCTAGTGCACTCAGGGATATGTGTTCTCTTGATTCTTCTCTGCCCACCTTTTCTTAAAAGCAATACGCTCTGCTCACATGTTATATTTCACAAGTGAGAGCCGAGAATTGGTAGCTTCCCTCTGGAACATAGTAAGCTGTTCAATTTACTTTTTTAGTAGAGGAATAACAAAGAAGGAAACAGAAACTAAGAGTGAATTGAGTATACCAAGACACAATTTTATTGATGCACTGAGAAGTAAGTTGAAAAAAATAAAAGAGAATAAAGTGGAATTGAAAATTAAGGAAGATGGAATTGGTTTTCTATTTTATGGATCCACCCTTGGTGGACAGAAAGTACTCAGGACACAGCAAGTGGTTTGAATTGGTGTCACCAAATGGCTCCCACTCCCACTCAGCGGTCTCATCGGTGCAAAGCTGTGGATGAAGCTCAACACCTCTTTTAAGTCCTGTAATGTAGTAGCCAGTGGTGCTGGTACAGGCACCATTCTGAAAAAAGCTTGCAGGGAGTGGTTTCCAATGCAATGGTGGCAAGGTATAGTTAGCTAGCAGCCTCTGTCACAGAGACACAGGGCTTTTGTATCCACATAGTCCAGTGAGGGCCACATCTCTATTCATATACAGCATATGATCCAGCATTCCATGGAGCAGATGCTGGGTTTAAGCATTATAAAACTTGTGTACCATGCAAATGTCTGGCTTGGCATTGCCATTATTTATTCCATATTCATAAAAAGTGTTAAAATCCACAGGATGAGGTCCTTGTACGTGTTAGGGATTTGAGTTCTGAGCTGACTTGTTGGGTAGTTGGTATTTTTATAACACTCCCCAGGCAATGACTATGTTGGCATTAGCTCCTCTGGCAAGGCCTGTATGTTTGGTACAGGGTAAGGATACAATGTGGATGGAGCGAAATTAAGGCATGGGAAGCTGAAGAACTGTGGGGTAAACAATATGATGAATGTTTGTTTTTTTCTCTTTAAGTGTGTCAAATGTACCTAATGAAAATTCTTGATTTCTGTTAAAATATTTTATTATTAATTGGTAATAAATGCTCACACATGTGTTATAAGAAGTGAGTGTTCAGTCTTAGGTAGACCTCAAATGTCTAATTATTCCGAAAAATTGCCCAAGGCATATATTTTGTAGCTTATCATACTCACACCCACTGCACACACACAGATTTTCATTTAGTCATTCATTCAGCAATTATTTATTAAGTTTCTGTTTTCGTACTGGCTGTGCTAAACACTTGGGATGAAAAGATGAGTAGAATTCCCCAGCTTTAATGTTTTTGTATGTAGTAGATGTAATTGGAGTGGTAATTCTTATTTCTCATGTGGATTTTGAAATTACATTGGCTGCGTTGATCAGCATCACATAAAAGAAAAGTAGAGGCTGTGAATTATGAAGTGAGTTTCAGACTGTCTTTGGAGAACCAATACTGACACAGATATGAGACAAGGGTTGGAAATCATCTGTTTTATTAAGAATTCAAATTATGATGTACTTTTAGCCTTCAGGGGTACAAGTAATTTGTGGGAACAGATTCACCTTTCACTCTCCTAAACATTCCCCCCCTAGGTACTTCTAATCATTTAAAAATTGTGACTCGTGCATAGGTGGTGCCTTTACAACCCTGATGCCATCAGAGGTCATATCTTTCCTGCCAGGGAGGCTAGGCCAGCAGTGGTTTTGTTTCCAAGTTACAGATTGACATATGACCTTGCTTCTCCAATGGGGTGCAAAGTGGAGGTCCCCAGAATATAGGAGAAGTTTCTCACAGCCCATGTTTGAGGGAAAGAGGAGCAGATGATACAGCAGAGTTAAGATACTTTTTACAACAATGGCAAGTTGACAGCTGTGTCCTTCCTGAGGGGAAGGGGACTGTCACCCAGGGTGAAAGGAATGCATGACTCTTAGAGTGTACAGTGGCTTGTGACATAGCCATAGGATGTGAATGTCCTCCCTGGATGTCCCTGTGTCATAGGGAACTCTTGCCCTGATTGAAAATGGCAGCCTAAAGAAGTTAAAAGAAACAGGGGATTTGGCAAATACATTTGCCACATCATAGGAGGGCCCAGATATGAGGTTTCATAGGAAGTTCCAAGCTGAGCATTTTAAAATAAAGGCGGGCTGAGAGAGAGAGGACAGACAGCTGTGAGGAAGGAGTCATGAAGTAGGGGGATTCATCCATGAGGTCTGAGAAAGGAAGCAGCAAGTAGCTATGCAGTTTGTAGTGAAGCAGTCTGCCGTGAGGGCTGGTGCATAAGGTAGAAGCCATGCTGGCTGGAAGTCAGGATTCTGCCATCTGGCCTGGGGTAGCGAGGAAGGCAGCTGAGGGAAGGGTGTAAGGAGAGAGCTGATGGAGCTGTGCGGGAACCTGCCTGGCCAAGCACAGGTTTGTGGGAGGTACTTTGGATGTGAACTGTGACCAGAAATGTAGGCTTCTGATTCTCTGAAGGATGTACAGAGAAATCACTGTCTTGGTACATGTGCCTCCCTGGACTCCACCATGACCCCCTGTAACATGGTACATGTTTCCTGGACTACTACATGGAGACTGAGACCAGTGCACCCCAGATCCTGAAGGAGAGAGCTGCTGCGAGAGGATAGCGACTCTGAAACCCATGAACATACTTTCCAGAGGTGATGGAGAACGTTGTGCAGCCAAACAGATAAAGATATATGGAATTTTGTACATGCTTTTGGCTTATAGCCTAGTGGGGGGGGGGCAAGGGAAGTGCTGGGTCTTGTGGCAGAACAGTGCTCCTAGCCCCTCCAAGGCTGGAATCCTGTAAATAAAAACCTGTTTTCTTCGGTGCTAATTGTTAGTTCATGTATCAAGGCAACACGAGGATGGGCCCAGGCTTGCTTGGTTACATGGCTACCAAGTGTTGGAGCAAAGACTAAAGATAGGCACAGAAGCAAAGTTAGCTTCTCTATATAAAGCCCACTAATCATATTACAAAAAAAGTTTTCTTAGGTAGCAAATTTCCAAGGTTGCTTTTACCCATTTTGAGAGCAGCAAACAAGCACTCCACCTACAAAAGCTTGTCACCTTCTTTCCCCTCTACATATGGCTGAGGGTGAGCAGAATGAACCCAGGAAGTAAAAATGACATGCCCAGTATCTTTAGTCCTCACCTAGAAGTTCTGATTTTTTAAAGGGGAAAACTTTTCCTGAGCTGAAGTCATCACAGAAGTGTCCCCCTATCCCTTTGGCATGTTAACAGCAGAGAGGTAGATATTATGTTCTCCATTTACAGCTGAAGAAACTGAGTCTTAGGGGGTTGAAATGATTTGCTCATAATTACACAGCTGTACTTGGTTGTGTTTATTCAGGTCACATTTGACATCAATTGTTTTTTCCCCTCTGATACTCTAGGTCCTTAAACAGGAGTGCAGGAGAAAAAACAAAAGGATAACTAGGTTGTAAAAAGAAGTGAGAAGAGCTAGGTGAGTTAGTGCTGACACAGGGTAGCAGGAGAGTGGGAGGAGGTGGAGAGGGAGGGAGAGGAGCTCTTTGGTGTGTGTGAATATTTAATACACTCTGGCTTCTCCAGGCAGAACAATTTTCTCTGGATGCTTTTCCTTCATCTCAGAGGTTATAAGAATTCTGTCAGTGTTTTTTTTTTTGTGGATATAATTATAGGAAACTTCTTAAAACACAATTTACTAGTAGAAAAATTATTTTAAATTGTATATTTATAAAGCATATATTATCTTGGTGATTAAGTCCTAAAATTAAAATTCCCATGAGGACTTTTTATTCACAATTATAACAGGGTTTTACATATGGCTGCTGTTGCTTCTCATGTCTTGGGCCCACATAATACCTTTTTAATAAGGAGCTCAAATTATTCCAGTGGGAGGATGCTTAGCTGCACAGAGGTTAGGAGCAGACAGACAGCCTTCAAATGTTGGCTCTTGCACAGCTGTGTGAACTTGGGCAAGGTTCTCATCCTCTCTTCACCTACACTTATCTACAAAAATGAAGTAATTTCTACCACACCAAGATGTTGTGAAGATTAGGTGACACATGTGATATGAGGTCTAATGCATGGTCTGGTGTAAAATTAGGGGTCGGTCTCTATTAGTTTTCCTTTCCTCCCCACAGGATAGGGGTTTGGCTTCAATCTGTTGTCTCATTTTGTAGGTGGAGAAAGAAAAACATAAATGAAGAATTTACCAAGTTTTCTATTAGAATATAGTCCCATTAATTTCCAATTTGCTATTCTAGCCACTGACTCTATTAAACAAACCTAGATCTACAGACAGCGAGGAAATTCAGGAGGAGGGGATGACCCTAATTTGAGGCTGTTGAAAGATGCTGATTCTAGGTCAGTTTGACATTTTCTGGGGATTTATGGGATAAGTGGTTGCTGTGTTTCTAGCTCTCTTAGTGAGAAGTGTGGCTTTGGTCAAATCGTTAGACCACTCTGGGCCTCAACACTTTCATGGACATTGGACTGTGCCTCTCTTTCAAGACTTACATTTTTCTTCTGCCGTATTTCCACCATGAGATCCTGAGTGTGTAGGACAGGGATATGACCTACTCACCTCTATTTTGCACAGTATCTCTTCCAATGCCTCTTGTGTTGCTAATCAGAAAAGCTGTAACATGTTTGGTATGAGATGGTATGATGATGTTAAAATCATAGCAAAACTATAATTCTATTACAATAATTGAATGCACACACATACATGTACTCATATACTCATACACTATCTTACTCAAGATATTGTCATCCAAAGGGCATAGTGTGATGAATGGGGTTGACTGTATCCTTCTCAAATTAGCTTTAAGGTGAAATTATTGTAGGCTTCTTTTCAGCATTATGAAATGAGCTCATGTCAGATTTATGTGATTACTTATTTACTGTTTCTCTTTCCTGCTAATATGTGAGCACTGTGAGACTGGAATCTGTTTGTCTTGTTCTCCACTGTATCTGCTGTACTAATAGTGTCTGAACATGGTAAGACTTCAGCTTACATTTGTTGAATGAATTATAATGGGTAAACAAAAAGTCATTACTTCCTTCATATTATTTGCCTATAGGGTAAGAGTAACAGAAAGAAGACAAGCTACTAGTCATTGCTACAAACGGGTCACTTATACAGGCAAGTTACTAGATCCCTTGCAAAAAATGGGGGTGACTGTTAGGATGTTATGGGATTTGGGGTCTACAGCATTTGTAAGTGGCCACCTCAACGGGTTAAGGAATTCCAGTAAGATCTATGTTATGGGGGCTTCCTATATTGACACAAGTGCTGATGTGATAACTCTAAATTAGGATGAGAGAAGCTACATTTAATAGTTTTAAACCAGGTTTACAGAAATAGATAGTCATACATAGTCACTTATGTCATTTCTCATATCTGTTGATTTACTTTTTACTAATTTGTCTAAATTTTCTTCTCTTTTGGTCCCAGATCACATTCCTACTCTTCTATTCATCCTGTGAAGAGGAGTAGCTTATATCTAGAATTATATCTAGTGAACAGTTGTTCAAGGCTTAGCTTGCACTCACTAATTTTAAGGGGTAAACCTCTTCTCTGTTTCATCTGCCTATGTCACTTGGGAATACGGCATGATAAGTTTGTTTTGCTTGGCATTTAAGTTAATATTGATATAAAAATTTATTTCAGTGTATACAAATTCTTGATGACTGAAAATCCACCAAAGAAAAAAGACACCAAGAATTGTCTACACTCCTACACTAGATGATTTTCAGCCCCATACAAAGAAAGTATTTGCTGCTTTCCTGGATTTCTCCTATTTCCCTTTTTTTCTTCCTATTTGCAAAGTAGCTCCCACATTTCCTATAGCTGAATTAATTTAATCACATCTGTCTGTCAAAGAGGTGACTACAGCCAAACATATAATTTGAGGTTTCTGCTGAGAGATAATATGTCCCTAAATAAGTCATTCTTGTCTCAGAGGACAGTTATTTTTGCACCTTTAGGGATTTATGACTTTGAAATATTTAATTAACTATTTAATTGAAACTTTGGGGGAGGATAAATA
This sequence comes from Tonatia bakeri, assembly GCA_004024845.1. Lineage (NCBI taxonomy): Eukaryota > Metazoa > Chordata > Mammalia > Chiroptera > Phyllostomidae > Tonatia > Tonatia bakeri. Next base: position 6,570 of record PVIA01001733.1, read on the forward strand.
ATAATTAAGATATTAAGCAATGGGATATTATAAATAATATTTTTGTTTTTATAAATATAATTTCTATTCATATTATTTTACTTAACATTTTCCATGATGCTACATAAAACTTTATAATGATATTTTTACTAGATGCATAATATTCTCCTGAGTGGCTATACCATGCTTGATCTTTTCCTTTTTATTGATTGCCTTCAACTTTTCATTAATCTCTGTTTTAGATATCTTTATGAATGTTGTCTTCTTTATACTTTGTTTTTTCACTTTTTAAAGGTATTATTTATTTTATAAAACTGATAAATATTAATTAAGAAAAGAACAACATTGAAAAGTAAAGTATCAAGAGCAAAAATATTCATCCCCAGTTTCACTATCCTGATAGAGTGATAATTAATATTAAGTGAGTATTATTTCAGATCTCTCTATGCAAAGAGGTTAATAGAGATTCTGTTGTGTAAATATTAAATCTTTATCCCCTTAAAATATGTGTCCATGTAGCTCCCTCTGGCTAGATCCAGGAGGCTTATGTCACAGGGAAGGAAAGGCTGAGCTCAGTGAGTATCAGTCTGGCTGTGTGTTGGCATCACCTCGTGAGCTTTAAAAAAAATAATACAGTTGCTGAGGCACTATTCAAAGAAATTTTTAAAATCTTCAAGGTAAAGCCAGCAGTATTGATTTTTAATGCTGATGTTTCTTTTAAATCTCCATGAGCAAAACTAGTTTTAAAAGCTAGATTGTGTTGAGAAAGGGATTTTATAATGTCAAAATGTAGGCTTGTGGACTTGATCATCCAAGTGGATTATGGGAGAGAAACAGTGGCTAAATGAGAAGGAGAAGTATGTGCTCTTTGTGTTCCTTGACCTGACTTTTTGAGGCTGGACCTCAGTATGAGGGAGTGGCCTTAGAAACATCCAGAGAAGTAGTGAACCTCTGAAGACATAAGAGCAAGTGGGCTACTTTCCTGGGAAAAGTCAGGAGGAAGCTCTTAGCTCCTGTGAGAACTGTAGCCTCTGTCCAGTGTTACTTGCAGTAAAACTGGGGAGCGGTGATACAGAGGTGATGACAGAAGGCAGGAAATTGGATGAGCTTGGACAGACCTCCCAGTTCCCCATGTTCTATGCTGAAAAGCCAAGAATGTTCCTGAATGCCCTGAGGAAGAGATGCAAAAGATCCAAGAGAGCTAAGGATCTTCCAGGGGAGGAAGCAACATGACCACAGGTAAATGGTCAGAAGCAGTGGACCCCATCCAAGGGTGGGTGCATGAGCATTAGGTCCTCCCCTATCCAAAGACCAGCCCCCCATTGGCTCAGTGTCACAGTGCAGGGGAAGGCAGAGACCAACTCTTTATTGTCCAGAGTCTTCAGAGAACACTGAAAATTCAAGGACTGTATTTTCCTCCATATACACTGCCACGAGGTCCCACAAGCAAGCCATATTTCTAATATACCCAGATGCAGTCTTGGAGAATAGTAAGGGGAGAAGAATACAACCTTAAATATTTGAGCATCTATCTGGATCTTCTAAGCCAGGGCTAGATACAGACTAGCACTCTTTTCATTACTGAATCTCCCTGAATTAACTGCGTTTTGGCAGTGGGACTGTGGAATATGCCTGTTCCCGAGCCCACAGGCTGGCAAACTCTTTTCACATAAAGAGTTCTTATTCAGCCGTAAAGCAATCATTGTAACCATCAGCAAGATGACTTCCAGGGCCAGCTTCAAATCAGTACATGTAAAGGTCAAAGAGTTTTATAAATTATATATTATAACTGTTTCCTTGGGCCAATCTATATCTGTTTATCCACAATCTTTTTAACATTTAAACCTAAAATAGTCACGAGAGCTGAGAGCAATAGATGTTTTTGGTATTTGACCTCTATAAAAGCCACAATTTTCTTTAAAAAGCTTTTTTTTTAATGGCTAGGCTTGTCACTTTGAGGCCCATTTTCTAATGTGCAAATGCTCCAAGCAGTTATTCTTAAAAAACACCAACACATAAAACTACCAAAACACATTCACTTTATCTCTAAATGGCATTCTTATTTTAATATAATTATTATAACTGTTGAGAGAAAGGGTTATTATCTCAGCTAGTTACCCTAGGAAATTTCAAAGATGTAAAAAGATTGGACCTTGGAGAAATTTTTCTTCTTAATCCTTAACTGGTTGCACACATCTGTGGGACATATAGTTGTTTCTTAACTTTGTCTGGTGGATCAGTGTGATGCATTCATGACCTTTAGATGAGGAACTTCTGGTTTTAAATCTCCTAACAAAGCCTTAAGGATTAGAGCTGAAGTTTAATGGGCAGTCTGTGACCACCCAGTGCTGAGTCACACTTCACAGGTCACATCAGTGATTACTCAGGTGTAATAGGGACCTGGCAACTTTGAAGGGTAAACCACAGAACCTCTCCATCGTCTCAGTGCTCCCTGCCCTCCCTCCCTCACTGCGTCAGACATAAAGCATGTGCCAATGTAACAGCAGCATTGCAGATGGAAGGCTGTTGGGCAGGCATCACATTTAAACCTTCGTGGAGAATTGAGGGGAATGGTGCAGTGGCAGCCAAAATTGTGATGCTCTCTTCTTGCAAGTTTCTGTGTGGGTGTAAAAGAGTCCAGGCTAGCCTTGAATGAATCCAGTGTAGAGTACGTTGCAGCAATGGGAACTGTGGCCAATTGTTTGATTACAGCCACGTATGTTACATATATGTTATATGTTATATATATATATAACATAGTCCCAGAAAGGGGGACTGTGTTTGTGTTTCTTCCCCTTGAACTTGGATGGAAAGCTTGTGACTGCTCTAACAAATAGTGAGTGTCAGAAGTGATGCTATGAACCACTTCTAAAACTAGGTCGTCAAAAACATATAGTATCTGCCTGGTTCTTTCTTCTTGGGATGCTTGACTTTGGCACCTACTTGCCATGCTGTGAAGAGACCCAAACCAACCCATGCAGAGTGACCACAGAGAGACACCTGTGTGGAGAGAAGGTAATGTTCCCAAGAAACAACTAGCAGCAGCTTCCAGAGTGAAAGAACCTTCAAATGGCTCCAACCCCAACCTTTAGGTCTTCCGACTGAGACCCCAGACAGACATTGTGAAGCAAAAGTAAGACTTCCCTGGCCCACAGAAACCATGAACGAAGTTGTAAGCCACGGTGTTTTGGAGTGATTTGTTATGCAGCACAGCAATGGGAACATCAGAGCTTATTTGGTATGCTGTCTTGAAGAACTGTAGATTACTCCTGACATGATTTGCATAAGTGCCTTCGTCATATGGGGCAAATGTGTTGATAAGTCCTCTGATCATCTGCCCTCTTACATGTGTTAGTGGTAAATTTTTCTTCATACTTCCACATTAAGCATAGACAAGGTATTTTCCAAGACACTTTCCCTGAAACTCCTAGGGTGATTTTGATGCCATTTCTGAGATCCAGTATCTGTCTATCACACTGTGCTATAATGATCAGTTTACTTGTCTTTTTTTCCTATTACACTGTGAGTTGCAGAAACCATGGGCTCATTTTTGTGTTTATAGTCCTCAGTACCCTTTCTGGTACATGGTAGGTGCTTAGTAAGTTCTCATTACAGAATTATGCAGTTCGGACTTAGTATAGCTAGGCCTTGGTTTAGAGAAAAATAAAAGAGAAGTAAAAGTTTTTACAAGTGGAGTAGAATGAAATGATATTTCTAAGAGAAATTCTAAATAGAAGATTTCCAATAATGTCCTAAAGATGTTTTACTTCACAGAAAGCCTGTATAAGTTTAGCTAACAGAGAACATAAAATGGTCATTGCTTGCGGTTGGCATGCAGAGGGACAGTGATCTGTTTAACTCTTGGTAGGTATCTCCAGAAACAGGGGATGTCTTAAACAGCATCACTTGGAGCTGGAAACATAGATATGGGCACTAGAGTCCCTACTCTTGCCTTCTTGACTTCAGGATCAAATGCAGGGGAAGCCTTAGTCTTCAATTCGTCTTCATCTCAATTGTAAATCAGTGTGCCTCAGATGCACCTGGAGATCTTGTTATGGATGCAGATCCTCAAGCCCTCAGTTCAGAACTGAGAAATGTTAGACCTTGGTTGAGCCTGGAAGGTTCATTTTAATAAGCTCCTCAGTTGATCCAGACACCGAAGATCCAAGGAGCATACTTTGAAATGAAACAATACAAAACCTAAAACAACATGGTAAACTGAAGAATAAAATTTTCCTTGTGGAATTAGGTCCCCAAAACTCTGGAAGGTACTTGAACCAATTATAGAAAACATATAGTTTGATCATTGAATTCCTAACTTGGGAGTATGTTAAAGCATACTCTAGAAATTGCTATACAGACGTGACATTTCTGGATTGAATTTAGGATTTACTCTAGTTTTTCAATGATGTATAGTATATTCAAAAGTAGCTGTGAGAACAAAGAGGGATCCTGGGTACATTTCCTCTTTTGATTGTTGAATATTTTTCTCCCAATTCTCCTTTTGAAAGGCCACTAACCCTGAGTAATTCTTTCTCTATTATCTTACACACTCCACACCTCTAGCTGCACATTGTATTTTTGTCCAACCTTATGTTCCCTTATGTGGTAGGTCCAAAATGACAATTTCCAAGGCAAGTTTTCACCAGAAAGATGTGACTGTGGTTTCTAGGATTTTGACCCCACTCCAGGGGACATCAGTGGATTCCTGAGCTGTAGGACTACGACATTTGCAGCATAGCTGCTTTTATATCATTTGTCTTTTAACCTCGGTCATTGAAAACATAGAGAAAAAAACCATCCAAATTAACTATAATTTCACCCTACTCTAGCTGTCCTTTCAAACTTTTGTCGAACCGGGCCTCTGCTTTGATGGTCAGTGTGCACAGCACATTTTCAGATGGCCTGATTCGTAAGTGGTTGTGTTACCCCAATATGCTTTCTTGTTTTTATTTAATATAAAAAGTGGCTTTTTTTCAGGCTGCTATGAGAAATATATTGGAAGCAGCACCTGCCCCATCTGTTTGTCCCGGCTGTACTGTAGTGCCTGCCTAAACCAGGGTTTGTCTGCCAGCGGGAGGTCATGCTATTATACCAAAGAGGTCTGGAGCCCACATTTAACACTCAGTGAAATATCTTCCTAAATGTCTGTACATAAAGGGTATAAAGTTTTTTCTCCTAAAAAGATGAACATGTTAAAATTTTGCAATTGAACTTTCTATGATGAGAAAACCAAAAAGTTGAATTATAAATGTAGAACCGTCTAAAGGCAAATGGGTATGTAGAGAGGGTGAAGAGATGCTGGCTCTTTCCTAGACCCTGAGGAAAGTGTGTGCAGTTGTCTGATGGATGAGGGGAGCTGGGGGAGCAAGAGCACGCGAGGCACTGAGGCCTCGCAACATCAGCCAGCAGGGGAGACTTTGGCTTTGCATTTACATCAAACTGCCTGTTCTAGCTGCCTGGGCATGATACAATGAAAATGGCACTTTATTTTTGTCTTCAGTAGGGGTCTCTAGAAGCAGGGCCTGATTTGCATTCTTATGCAAGTGACTAATTGAGAGGGCATCTTTAGGAAAAGGGGAATAAAGGAAGCAAGGCAGGACGAGCAAAGAAGACAGGATGTGATCTTGACTGAAGTTTAGCTGAGTCTGTTCTGCAGGGCCCGGTGGTGCACATGTTACACCATGGAGTTGAGCTCCCCCTTGAGACCCCACCTTTTGAACTCTGTCATTGGCTACTATCTACTTGAGTGTGGTGGTGAACAGTGATGTGTCTGGGTGAGGTGGCTTCTGTTCTGATGAAGACAGTTCTCTGAGAAGGCTGCTGTGGGCCATGCACAGCCAGCACTGACAGTAGGGTAGGCACAGTGACCTGCTGAAGGGCATCTGGGTGGGACGTGAAAGGTATCCATGACATCTATTGTCTGTTGTCCATTTAAAATTTATTTGGTATGAGATTCTATCTTTCCCTCCCACTGTGGTCCATAGATTTTCTGGTCACTCCTGGACAACTGATAGTCCCACGGTCTCTTTGGATTGAAAGACAGCATTTTTGATTAAGACATTAGAATGTCCAGGTCAACATATTAAATAATGCTTCTAAGTATTACTTTATTCTAAGATAAGTCTTATCTCCCTTCCCTGCCCACCACCATGCCAGCTCCCCCAGGCATGGCATGGTACAGCAAGTCATGGGCCTTCAGAAGGAAAAAGGTGAGATGAGTGTTTGCTTGCTCACCACATCCCTCAGCATGCTGTTGTTATTGACCCTTGTAGGGTTACCGTGAATCAGAAACTGGTGAGAAGGTGGTGGATGTTCTTCCAAGACCAGTACTAGGATAAGACAACTATTTTCTCTGGGCTTGGTAAATGGACACTTTCTGTCATGAATACTAGTTTGAGTTTTTCAGAGATGCCCTTACCGGGTCCTTGTAACTCTAAACCTCCCATCTTGGATCATGTTTTCTGTTCACCTTTGCCCTCCCACATGGTCCTCTTGGGCAAGAATCATAGTGGGTCTGAGATGATCATTTTCCTTTAGAACCCATGACTGGTCCACAGGAGATCCACACATCCTTTGTTCTTGTAACCTAGATGGGCCAACCAAACACAGCAGCTACCTTGTCCCTACTGGCAAAGATTCTGGTCAGCCTGTCTTTCTTGCCCTCTGATTTTGCCAACAAGAGAAAGTTACCAGTACACTGTGTGTATTTAATTCTAGGAGTCTGATAATGAAGAGTTCTTCTGAAGCCATGCTTATTTTTCCCCGCTAGTTTATCATGACAATTTTTAAATATGCCGTGTGGTTGAAAAATATTTCCAGGGAATGTCCTTATGTCTACCATTATATTTTACTATGTTTATTTTATTATGTATATACCAATTTATTCACCTCTTTATCCATCTATCAATCTATCTTATTTTTGATGCCTTTCAAATTTATTTTGACTGCAGACATGTGTATACTTCTCTGTGAATACCTCAGTATGCATATTATCGACTAGAGTTCAATATATGTTTATATTTTCATATATAAAATTTACATGCAATGAAATGTACAAATAAAATGTTCTTTTATTGAGTTTGAAGAAATATACACTGCTGTATGATCCAAAATCCTGTCAAGGTATAGACATCATCTTAAAAAGCTTTTGCATACCTTTTCAACATTAATCCCCACAAATTCTTGTTTTGATTTTCCACTATAGGTCAGACTTAGTATTCTAGAACTTGAGATAAATTAAATGATTTAGTATATATTTCTTTGTGTATGGATTTTTTCACTTAGCATAATGTTTCTGAGACTCAAATATTCTGTTGTATGTATCAGTAATTCCTTTTTTTAACTGAGTAATATCTCTTTTATGACTATCGCATGGTTTGTGTATGCATTCTCCTATTTATGGGCAACAAGATTTTTCAGGTTTTGGCTAATATGAATAAAAAGTGAAGCCACTTTCTTGGCTTGAGCTGAGGAGGGGAGTTCACTCTACCCTCTCTCTTGGTGATGGGAGGAAAAAGTGGGGTTTGAGAATTGCAGAAAGAGGGCAGTTCTTTCCAAAGAAATTTCTTTATATATTCTAATATCTAACTTGCTTGATATTTTGAAATATTCACTGAGAATTGGCCATGAAATTGATTTTATGCTGCCTCCTTTGAAAATCAACATTTTGTTCAATGATAGCACACTTTGGTATCTGGTATCTGTGCTATCTTGGAGGCTCAGTTGAAACTTCCAATCTAGTAAACTTCGGTAGTCATTATTCTTTGAGTTTCAACAGAAAGGCTGCTTTGGTGGAGAGAGACTTATGAGGCTATATAAGCTGACCATTTTAGAAAGCTAAAGAGGAGAAATTTACTCACCAATAGCCATGGCTATCAAGTAGTGCTCCAGGCACAAGTTTCTCACACAACTTCAAATAACAAAACCAACTGCAAGGATTCTTGTTCCCAGGGTCTTAATGAAGGAGGCTTTTGAATTTCTGGTGTCATGAATTTATTGATGAGAATGGCCTCCATCAGTTGCTGCTAGTGAAGACAGCCATGAACAAAGAGGTAATGGATTTCACTATCAGCTTTGGTAATGGATTTCATGACATAAGAGACATGGCGGTGGTGCCCTTGCCACACTTTCAGTTTTTATTGGCTGCACTATGCCCATGGAGATGAACATCTATGAAGGTCCAACAGGGTGCATCATTGGTGATGAACCATACTGCGCAACCATGCAATGAGAGGTGGCAGTCTCATAGTTATTGTCTTGTTTTAAGTAAGAATAGGTAACAAATTAATGAGAATCATGAAGTAAGATGACTCTGCTTCATTTTAGTATGCAAATTCTACTTTAACTTATTGTTTTGGTTCATTAATCCTGAAATATTGGGATAATTAGCTAAAGTATATTGGATAAAAACAAATCTAAGAGCGCATTCAAATTTAGATGCACAGTAAAAATAAAAGTAGAGTTGAGGAAAACTGAAAGACAGCTAATAAAATTTTACCTCTTCTACAATGGGATATAGAGAATGGAACAAGAGACTTTCAAGTCTCTTGAGAATAGGAATAGAGGCTTAAGTGTTATAAATACTCAACACATACTTGTTACAGATGAGGAAGAGCACAGTTTTCTTTAAAGCCCTGTTAATATCAAGGATATAACTCAGTAACTTTCTTCTTATCTTAGTCCTAAATTTAATGTTGGGAACATTTTATCAAGGCTTGCGTTCATCTCTGGAGTTTTCCCTCAGTCCTTGTGGAATATGATTTAAAATAATTTATTTTTATAAATATATAAATAAAATGTACTTAGTTTACTGGGAAAATAAGAGTATCAGCTTTTGTTTTCTTTTGGGGAGAAATAATAATAAGGTTCTAAACATTTCTAATGTGGTCTCCTTTATAATCTTGAAAATCCTTGGAGGGCTTTCCGTTCATTGTCGCTGTTGATACATATTTGTCTGGGCTTGAATTAAATGTTCAGATCCCAGTTAAGGTAGTTGTATTAGAGGATAAGTTATAGGAAATCTGTTAGGGGCCTATGAAAATGCTATGTAAATAGCAAATGCTTAATTAAGTAAGTTAAGTTACTTTTTAATAGTATCATTTAAAAAATGACAAAATGTAATACAACAGATGAAAATAATCAAGTATAACAATATATAAACATATATGTGTGTATATACACACACACATATATCCCTATATATCACACATATATCTACATATATATCCCTAATCTCCTCTCTCTATATATCACATATATATCCCTATATATATGCGTGTGTGTGTATGTGTGTGTGTGTATATATATATATATGGATAAAATTAAAACATAGAATATATACTATAAGATCCTGGCAGGACTGTTCCAATATTCCAATATTTACCTTTGAACTTTCTGGCAATTAGTAAAAGAGGAAAGCAATGAAGACAAAGGGTTTGTATGTCTGTAAGATAAAATAAACCATTTTTCAAATGAAGCATTCTATTATTAATTGTTGAGAATAATTTTTTCCTGTAGATAATTCTTATAATGACATAGGATATGTCATGAATGATGATCTCAGCAATATCCCTTTGTGTGTTTGGGTGGTATAAAACAGTGTGATTCAGTAAAAGCAGTTTTTAATTTTTTCTTGAAGAAAGAAGATACAGAGAAGAAGATACCCTTTATACATAGCTTTGTAATCATATGGTTCAGTCTGAGGATAATATTTTGAATGTTAAAGGTATGGATGGACTATTTGTTCTACAGGCAATTTTCTAGAAATATCATTTCCCTTGAGTAAAATTTTGATAAGTGTCAGTGAATTTGAGGTTATACTTTCTGAGGAGCACTTGGACTAGAAATATGCTCTCACACTTATTATGGCTTTAGTGTTCTGCTGCTTTTGGATAATGTAGACATCTTCTCATGAAATTTGAGAGGCTTGATAGGAGAAAACCTTAACCTGTCAGGAAGATGGGTTGAAAAGAGACCCACGGGCAGTGACGTGATTTTCCTTGGAAAGGAAAACAGAATCTGCTCCAATTCATGAACAAATGGTTACCTGGGACTTCTTAACTTGACATTACAGAGCATGGCCATTCTAATTTCCATGTGGAAAATATTTCTAAATGCCTACTTCAGCCCTGAGGAAGAATCAACAAAGTTCCCAAATTTCCCATAGAATATTTAGATTTTAACAGCAAATTTCTCAGTTGAATTCTTCAACTATAAGCAGTTTGCAAAATGTACCTGTTAGTAGCTGAATGGACTGATTTGCTGTGTGGACTTGCTAGGTCTCAGCTGTGGAGAAGGTAACCTTGGCCCTTCAGCTTTGGAGGAGTTGGTAACACACTCTTCTTCCTACCAACTATTGCAAACCAGGAATAACATCTATAGGAGTCATGCTTGGAGTATAATAATAGAAATGCTATATTTAGATGGGTACTTGACTATTTAAATTGTTTAAAAATTTTTCACTGAAGAAAATGTATTTATATTACATCTTCTCTGTTATAGCAAGAGTAGTAGGTAAGCTATGTTTATTTTACAGATGGATCTGCTTAGGGCAAACTTTTAAAATGTGTCTTCCTCTTGGATGCACATAATAGTAGAGTCAGGTTTAGATCAAATCTTTTTGATCAACCTTAATCTTGCTACAGGACTGAGAAATATTCATAGTAATCAGCTAGTTAAACATTTAATCAACTTACTAAACCTGTACATCTTGGTTTCTCCCTTTAGTGGTTTTCATATGTGTGATAGATGAGCAATCCTGCTACTATTTCTTTTAAATTAAATTAAATTAAATTAAATTAAATTAAATGAAGAAAAATGAAATTGGACTTCCATCTTATACCACTCACAAAAATTAACTTGAAATGGATTAAAGATTTAAATATAAGACCTGAACACATAACTCTAGAAGAAAACTGGAGAAAGCTCCTTGATACTGGTTTTGGCAGTGACTTTCTAAATACGACCCCAAAAGTGCAAGAAACAAAAACCAAAGTCTACAGGTGAGGCTACGTCAGACTATAAAGCCTTTGCACAGCAAAAGAGACAACAAAATGAAAAGGCAACCTATGGAATGGGAGAAAATATTCACAAACCATATATCTGATAAGGGGTTACTATCCAGAATGTTTAAAGAACTTTTTCTTTACAACTCCATAAAAAAAAAAAAAATCCCAAACGATCTTTTAAAAATCTGCAGAGGAATTGGACAGATAATTTTCCAAAAAGAGGACATACAATGTCCAAGAAGTACATGGAAAGATGCCCAACATCACTAATCATCAGGAAAATATAAATCAAAACCACAATGAGATATTACTTCACACCCGTCAGAATGGCTATCATGGAAAAGACAAGAAATAAGTGTTGGTGAGGATGTGCAGGAAAGTGAATGCTCATGCACTGTGGGTGGCAGTGTAAATTGGTTCAGCCACTATGGGGAACCAATTAAAATAAAAAAAACTACAAAAAATTAAAATACAACTACAAGCAATCACACTTCTGGATATATAGCCAAAAGAAATAAACACAGGATACTGAAGAGACATCTGCATTCCCTTGTTTATTGCAGCTTCATTCACCTAGACACCTAGACAGCTTCATTCATTGCAGCCTAGACATGGAAACAGCCATCAATGGGTGAATGTATAAAAATGAGGTGGCTTATATATACAATGGTGTGTAATTCAGCCACTAGAAAGAAAGGAATCCTGCCATTGGCAACAACACGGACCTTGAGGGCATTCCGCTAAGTGAAATAAGTCAGACAGAAAGGCGAGTACTGAACTGTATGATATCATTTATGTGTGGATCTAAAAAAGCTAAGCTTGTGGAAACAGAGCAGAGTGGTGGTTGCTGGGATCTGGAGGGAGGGAATTGGGGGGATGTAGACCAACGTGTATAAACTTGCAGTTAGAAGGTAAGCAAGTTCTGAGGCTCTAATACACACCATTGTGATTATAGTTAACAATACTGTAACATACATTAAAAGTTAAGAGACTAGATCTTAAATGTTCTCATCACAGAAAAAGAAAGGATAATTGTGTGATATGGTGTTAAGTGTTAGCTAATACCATGGTGTAATGGTACTGCATTATGTAAGTGTATCAAATAGACATTGTATATATTTAAAAAAATATTTTCATTTACTTTAGAGAGAGGGGAAGGAAAGGTAAGGAGAAAGAGAAAGAGAGACATTGGTGTGTGAGAGATACACTGATTGGTGGCCTCTCGCACACCCTCAGCTGGGGACCTAGCCTGCAACCCCACATGTGCTCTGACTGGGAATTGAAACAGCAACCTTTCAGTTTTCAGGCCGATGCTCAGTCCACTGACCCACACAAGCCAGAGTGACATTATTTATCTCATGCATGCAATGTCACCCTGGCTGGGTGGCTCAGTTGGTTGGAGTGTGGTCCCATGCACCAAAATGTTGCAAGTTTGAGTCCTGGTCAGGGCACATACCTAGGCTGCTCATCCAATCCTGTGCTGTGGTGCATATGAGAGGCAATAGATTGATGTTTCTCTCTCACATTGACGTTTCTCTCTCCTCTCTCTTTCTCTCTGAGATCAATAGACTTCCTGGGGTGAGGATAAAAAAAACAAAGAAATTTACACAATGTTATATTTTAATAATAATAATAATAATAATAATAATAAAGAAATTGAAACCTATTTCTGAAATGTGTCTACTTTGTCCTTTACTTGAGAGTTCTACCAGCTTATGCTTGCTGATATGAATTAATATAACAATTGACATTAGAGAAAACTTAGAAGTTTTTTTCCATTTTCCTCCTCCTTTGCCCCAGTGGCCCAAGCTTTAGTCCATACGTCCATGCTCTGTTAGTCATACCTGGGCCTGTAACCAGGGAAATTTTAGCCTAGTAAACATTTAGGAATATTGCACTAGAAGTGTTGGTTGGAAATAGTATTTTCCCCCTTTATCTATAGCCAAGGAAAGCTGCCAAATGGCACCAAAAACAATGACTTAGCTGAAGGATTGACTAAAGCTTCTCATTATGGTTACATCAACCTCCTGTCACAGCTCCGTGACCTGGGCTGGCCCCATCCATTTCCCCTGTAGGCCCTTTCATCCTTCTTTTGTGACATTCAGTCTTCTCTGTTCCACATGAAAGGCTGGGCTACAGCTGTGTTCTGCACCCGCCCGTCTAGAGGCCTGGCTTTACCCTGGCTTGACTGTGAACCCTCCTAGAACTGGGCTTTCCTTGATTGGGAAGATGTGATATAAAGGAATTACTGCACTCTGCTTCAAACATGAGGAAGGCGTACATCTATACGTGTATACGTGTTTAACCACATACGGTTCAGAAAAAAGTGGTAGCTGGGGAAATAGGAATCTCATACATAGACATCAACAGTTATTGGTAGATCATTAACCCTCTAAAAACAAGGTGTTTAATGTATTTAGATAACAAAAGCTAAAGATAAAAAGGTCAAACACAAACTGCACCTTGCTGTTGAATACCACCTCCCCACATAATCTTCTATTCCTGAACATGGGCATGAAACCCATCCCACTGCTTCTATGCAGGAACAGAAATGAATATGGGAAAGATAATCTGGGATGTAAAAATTTAAATGCAGGCCTGCAAACTTCCATGATCCACGAGGAGCATGGGAGGCAGGAATATAGAATCTGCCTGTTAAAGAGCCAGAGGCATCTGTGTGGAAGTTCCTCTGTGGCCTAAGGAATGCCCCACTAGATAAAACAGTTCTGTGCAGTGAGACATCAAGCTTTTCTACAGGGCACAAGTACAAGTTAGCAGCACAAGGGGACACTGTACCTTGCTTTAAACTTCCCTTAACTTTCTCTGCTTGGAATTTTATTACATGGATTCACCAAGCGTACTCAGCAAGGAGAACAAATAAGTTTATTTGTTTAGGGGGTGCTCCACCCCCAAAATAAATGCAACTCATTAAGACTCCCAGAAAAAGGGCCCAGTGCCCAGGTTATTGAAAGATTGGGACCAGGAAGGAATCATTTACTTTTGCAGTGCTGTTTATATTTCCATTTTCTGTAGTTGTCATTAAAATAGCGCCCCCCACAGCCATGCTGATTCATGAAATTGGCTTAACATTTCCTGACAGTCTCCAAATTCACAGTCAGTCTGCATTAATAGGACTTGCACAAGTCAGGCATCCCTGCGCATTCTATCTCTTTTACCTCGCTGAGCCATCTGTCACTGTAATACCTGTGTCACTGAGTTTTGAACCATAATGCTCATACCTCATCAGCTTCCAAATGGTTCCGTGATCTGTCAGCAGTGATCAAGGTAGTGCAATGAGACATGACTGGGCATCTAAGTAATTTTTTAGGGCGACCCGAAAATGAAAAAGTTGAAACCTGAGACTTTTGAGTCTCTCCACCTTGAGTTGCTTTTGCAAAGTCTCCCAACTTCCTGATCTTTTTTGTTGGTTTATTTAAAAAATCCTGAAACAAAATTCCTATTTGGTGTGATAGGCTGATAGAAGCATACTATATAAAACCCTAGTAAGTACACCTTCATGCATCAAGGGGCTTCTCTATATGGTGAGGCAAAGCTAGGGAAAGTGTAAGTTGTGTGTGGGGGTGTTATATGCATTTGTGTGTGTGAGTGAGGGTTCAGGACTTGGGAGGTAGTTCACCCTGAATGCAGACATGTGGGTAGAAGGTCACTGACAATGATTTATTTAGAACCTGCTATCTTACATGCATTGGGTTTGTATATGCATTATCTTACTTAACCCTTAAAAGAACTCCACAAAATTGTACAGTAATGGGTTCTATGGAAGGATTCATATTTTTTATTTTTCATAGATTGGACCTTGATCAAGTTCATACATGTAATAAGTGGACCAGCAATATGACTGTGGGCAATGTAAGATGTGTCAGATTCTGGACTGTATGATATTTCCATTATAAAGGAGGAGTCTGGGTTTCGAGATTTGTCAACTATCTCTTTGAACCCCATATCCTCCAGAACAATTTAGGGATGGCTCCAGGTTTCAGGTACTGTTCTCTAAATCTACCCAGCAAGATTTTTTCCAGTCTTACTTCCTATCATTTGGAAAACATTTATTCTCTCTTTACCACTGTGGCAGCCTGCCTGGGAATAGGAGCAGTGTATCATTTTTCACAATAATGGAAGGTGGGCTAGGAATCACCTATAATCTGTTTCTCTATTCAGGCACGTCAAACTAAGTCATGATGAAAGTGGAGCGGCAGCCTTGATCACCTACTGTTTTATAGCTGATGTGATTGTCTTTATGAAGCCTTTAATGGTTTTAACACCATGGTTGTGATGATCTCAATTCTTGTCTCAGCAGAACAACATTAAAAGAGTTGAGTCCATTTTGATTGCAGAGGACAGGAGTGTGGCTTGCTAGTGATGGGATAGGAGAGGAAATCATACAAAGTCTGCTCCTGTTTCACCCCCCCACAGACAGACTATGGAGGGACCTTTGGCCAGCATTCTGCTGACTATGAATTACTCAGTTTTCTGTTTGGCAGGGGGGAAATGAGTTGCAACCAAATCATTCTCAGATAAACCAAGGATTTAATAGGAAATTCCATCTAGACCATTATACTCAAAGAGAAGACATGGGTCAAGGACATTATAGAATGAGCCTCATAAGTTTTGGGGAGATTTGGCGCAAGATACAATAGCTGTTTCCCTTGGCTGAAGCTCTGTAGAAGGTGAGGAAGAATCCAATTTTATTTGAACAGATATTTATAGAATATCCATTAGTCAGCATACTCAGGCCAGATTCTGTGGAGAAAATAAAGATGAGACACCATCACATCAAGGTTTAGGGGTACTGATCCATAACATTTTAAAATACATTTCTAGAAGTGCTATAATAATGTTATAAATACAAATGATGAGACTTCTAGGGGAAGTGACCAGGGAAATGATAAGTGGGTGATATTATTTGAGTTGATCCATGGGGATTTGAGTAATGGATCTTAGAAGGCAAGACAGGATAGGGAGGATTCGCTGACCATAAAAGCCAGCATGATAGTGAGCACAAAGGTGTGACATGTAGTGGAGGAGGACGTGTGGTGGCAGGAGTTTATAAGAGGGGTGTGGCTGGAAACTTGACCTGGCATAGTTAAGTTGGAGCAATATTTTGAAGAGCTTGGAAAGTCATGAAAAAAGAATTTGGGTTTGATATTATTGGTCCTAGCTTACAGACTTGATTGTAGGCAGGGGCCAGAAAGGGAGTATAGAGGAGTGACACCGACCAGATAGCGACTGTGGTAACTTGAGTAGTATGGTCCCTTCTAAGGAAGGCAGCTGAGACTCTACTGCCATAGCTAGAGGTTATTCTAGTGTAAGAATCCTGCATTGCCACATGTCCCACTTTTATTAGAGGAGACTGACTTCTTTTTTTAAAAAAATATGAGCTCTTGACCTGGCTGGTGTGCCTTAGTTGGTTGGGCATCATCCCTTGGAGCATAACATCTTCCGTTTGATTCCCAGTCGGGGCACATGCCTGGGTTGCAGGTGTTCCCCAGTTGGGGCACCTTTGAGAAGCAACTGATTGATGTTTCTCTCACATCAATGTTTCTCACCCTCTCTTTCTCCTCTCTCTAAACATAAATAAATCAATATTTTTAAAATGTGATCTCTCATGATACTTAAATGCTAGCAACTAATAATTTTTGGAAACACCTGGGGGTGAAAAAGAGCCAGTTTAAGGCTTATATCTGTCCACATGCTAGTGGCCCATATTATAGAAGGAGGCAAATGGGAACCTACAAAGATTTATGTTCAAAGAGCTGGCTCAGTTGCATGGAAGATGACACAAGGCAAGGAGACAGCTGGATGGCTGGAGCCTGAGAGATGATGAACTTGACATCAGGCGTTTGTGGGGCAGGTGGGAAGGAGGAGAAGGATGGAGATGAGAGCCTTGAGCTGCTTGGTAACCACTGGCTGCGGAATAAGGCTGTGATACCATCAGAAACAACTCCTGGGAGGTTGTGAGGCTGTTAACTGAATTGAGGAGAGAGTAAAAGGAGTTACTGTCACATACGTACTAGGTAATGATTCTATTTTGCTTTTTACCAATTGTACATTTGCTTTTTATCATATGTTTTATATCTGTACTCCACTACCTACTCTATATTTCTGGAAGAAATTATTTGCAGTAAAGAGAATAGATTTTTTTTTCTTAAACTGAATAAATGGCCCCTTTCCCTTCTTCCCAGTCATACTCCAAAATGAACCATGAGCATTAGCTGCTCATGCTTCAGAGTCTTTCCCTGTATAGCATTAAACACATCAATGTGGTTGAAGCAATGAGCTGAAAGTATTTTAATCCTTGATGGATAGCAGAAGAAGAGGAATTTACGAGTCCAATTCTTTTCAAGTTTGAAGATAATGATTTTTGCCTTTTCTGCCTCCGCTTTTTTCTTTTGCATTTTACATTTTGTGGTAGTGAGTCAGACACACTATTATTCTGTTCAGCAGCCTTGACATCAGCAGCAAATTTGCATGAACTAGGAAAGAAATGCTTCCATATTATTTTCTTCCACTCTTAGTGGTATCTTATTGCAGTAGAAGTTTAGGTGGTCTCTCCACTTAAACTTCCAATTTAATAGGAGTTTTCTAGATCACCCATTGATTTATCTTATTGCAGTAGAAGTTTAGGTGGTCTCTCCACTTAAACTTCCAATTTAATAGGAGTTTTCTAGATCACCCATTGATTTGCTTTTAGGACTATTGGAATAGAAGGGAGCCTGGTTTCTTGAATGGGGTGTGTGACCCAGAGAAGTGAATGGATCAATTTCACGCTGCTCAGTGCACTTATGAAAAAGTGGAATGTACAGCAGAATCCCACCTAACCTGCTGAATTTACTAGAGAAGGGCTTCCTGAATGTCTCCTGTGCAGATTGTCTTTTTCTGTTACTGAACTGAAGTTAGGACTCCTGCTGTACCTGACGCTGCCTGAGGTCCTGCCTATTTTTCCTCTCTCATTGCTTCACGCTCAGATTATTCCTGCCCCAAGTAAAATGGGTAATCTCTAACAAGAAATAGGCAAAATCTCTTTATACTGTGACATTGTGGACTCAATAGGTTTTTTTTTTTAAGGTAATTTTTAACAGTAGAAGCAAGTGAAAATTTCAGGCATCTCCACAGATCCCTGGAAGGTCACCCATAGTGAAGGACCTCGTCCCATTTCAGTTCCTCTGAAGAGATCTACTAGGGACCCAGGGGACATGAAGGAATCTCCACTAATCTGTCTCAGCATTCTCCTCCTTATGCCTCACCAGGCAACAAGCAGTTAGACAGGAACTGTGTACTTAGAATTTAATAGAGTCTGCACACACCTGGAAAGGCTGTCAGGTAGTGGCTGGCAGGTTGGCAAAGAGCTGGTAGCAGAGTCCGTTCCTCCCCTTTAATGAGATTGCATGTTTCCTTAACATGCTGTCATTTAAAAATATGTCAGCATTAAGTTATTGGACCAGGTAATATATGCTAGCGGTAAAAATTCAAGTAGTATATTCTTTAGTTATTTCTTAAATGATGGCAAGAACTCCAGAAAGGAAAAATAAAAGAGATTTTACTTCCAGTTCTTTCACTGACTTATTTGGTGGAACTGGGCTGATTATGATACCTTTGTGTGTCTCAGTTTCTTCACCTAAAACCTGGAAATGGGAATCTTTGCCTAATAACTCTTTAGAATTGTTGTCAGACCTTAATAAATCTGGTGTCTGAAATGCTTTAAGTGCACAGAGACTAAAAGATTTTTGTTATAGTTTCCCATTGTCTCAGCTGAGTACCCAGCCAATATCTACTGTGTCCTCAGTATAGGCTGCGAGAAAATAAAGAGCTTTGAGTTATTGATGCGGTCCTCAAAATAGTTCTGCCAGGTAAGTACTGTTATTATCTCAATTTTACAGTGAGAAAGGGGAGGCACAGGGAAGCTAAATAACTTGCCAAAGTTCATGCAGCTGCTAATTAGTAGCAAAGTTGAGATTTAAACCTAGTCTCTTTGTCTTATTTCCTCCCTTTCTCTCTCCTTTTCTTTTCTTCTTTCCTCTTCTCTTCTCTTCTCTTCTCTTCTCTTCTCTTCTCTTCTCTTCTCTTCTCTTCTCTTCTCTTCTCTTCTCTTCTCTTCTCTTCTCTTCTCTTCTCTTCTCTTTTCTATATATAATATATGAAGTCTGGCCAGAAAGTATCCGTCCATGTGATATGAAAAATGGAGACATTTACTGAAGAAGATGCAAGATACTGGACACATGGTACATAGGATAGTGATGCCTCAGTCACCTCCAAAATAGGCACCTTGGGACCTCACAGAGATCTCCCAAATGCCACCAGCTTCTGTGTCACAGTTTCCTGAATCTCACTGATAGTCGGAAATCTCTTCCTTTTCAGAGGTGATTTTGGTTTTCATCCACTACAGTCTTCTACTCTACCAACTGAGTTATCGAAGGTCTTGCTTGATTTTGGTTTTCAGAAAAGCCAGAAGTCACAGGGTGCCAAATGTGGGCTGCAAGAGGGGCTGAGTCACCTGGATGATTTGACATTTTGCTAAAAATCTCTACCTGAGACATGATGCATCAATGGGTGCATTGTCATGATGAAGCTGCTAATCACCAGTTGCCCATAGCTGCAGCCTTCTGAATCATCCAAATGGTTTCCATGGAGCAATGTTTAAGCTTAACACAAAATTTGGTATAGATTTATTGCTCTACTCCCTCAGTCATTTTGAATGCAATGGCCACACAGTACACATGCTCACTCAAGGGCGTCTACTGCCCCCACTGACTAGTACAGTGAAGTCATCATTGTTCATGCATATGCATTCCAGTCCCCTCTCCTTGGCTGCCAGGTCACACTGATGTTGTGCAAACCATTTTTGTTATATTTAGAATGGTTGGACTTCTTCCAGATGGACTATATATATGTGTGTGTATGTATATGTGTATATATATATATGTATATAATACATACATAAATATATGTATAACCACTCTATATATTATGATTATAGCCACCTGCTCTTTTACTTAATGTGTTATGCTAAACATTGTGTGTTTGTCATTAATCTTTCCCTTAAAACCTGTTTATAATGATCATGAAATACATCATATATATACAGAGGAGTTACCAACTCCTATCAGACATTTGCTTTCATTTTTTTTTTGTCGTTATGCATGGAGCAACTTTCTTGGTTTACAAATCTCTGTTGGCATCTGTGATTATTTTCTTAGAAAAAAATCCCACAGATGGAATCGCTATGTCAAAGAGTATGGGTATTTTTAAGACTCTTGATATATATTGCCAACTTGCCCTCAGGAAAGGTTGTGCCAATTTATTCTCCCTCCAGAACTCTGTATTCCATTTTCATGAAGATGACAGAGCAATTACAGGAGGCTAGATTAGAACAGGACCTTCAAGATCAGCACTTGCTTGCATGCACCATAGACACGAAAACTTTTCCAAGGACACAAGGCAAAATAATGGTTGAGCCCTAGTAATACTGGTTAATGATAAGCAATACATGAATTAGAAAATGCATATGTGAGAGTAGAAATGTTATTTTCCAGTCATTTTACAGTCTAATTACCAAATGTTACTCTTTCATTTTCCTGGTGGCTTTATACTGATGACCTCAGAAGCTAAGCTAGCCCACATTGTTAGCACTAAATCAATCTTGTGCCAAGTTGCAATTTCAAATGGCAGTGGGGAACCTGAGAGGAGGGGGTGGGGAGAGTTCAGCCACATCTACAAAGCTCCCTGCAAGTGTTTTGGGGCTCTTATCTACAAGGTAAGCACCAAAAGTTTACAAATGTCAGTGTGTTGCACAAACAACCTAATAGCAACATGAATTAAAATAAAAATTAAAAACTATCTATGATTCTGCTACTACAAGTAAAATTATTTTATTTTTTCATGTGAAGTATACTTTTTATGTAGTATTAATTATGTCATAAATATAAGTTTGTATTTTACTTTTTCACCTCTCAAATCATATTTAATTTTTTTTGCTAACTATGCCTGCAAAATTATATTTTTAATAGCTTTCTGGTCAAGTATCTTGCCATATCTAATTAAGCATTCCTCTGTGTTGGACATTTAGGTTATTTACCAATTTTTAGAATCATTAAACAATCCAGCCAAGATACATAGATTATAGATATCTACTTTTAGTTATGTCATTTGTAACTCCTGAGAAGGAGATTAACTACCTTAAAAAATGTGAACATTTTTTTGGATTTTAATATGTGCTTCCAAGTGGTTTCCAAAATGGTTGGAAAACTAGGTTATGTCAGTATATATTACAATGCATTTTTAGATGAATATAATTGTCAACATTTGTTTTAAAACAATTTAAGTCATTTAATCCAACTCTAGCTTCTGCCTATGGAGCTATAGCTTCTGCCCTCATAGAAGATTTGCTCATGACATTTTTGGTCAGGTGACTTTGTCATTTTTACCCAGTTTCGAGGGGAATGCTACAAGATGAATGGCTGTTTAACCAATTCTAGTCCCAATTCTGGCTGGCTCTTCGTTGACCTCTGTAGGTTTTGACCTGTGTTTGTATTGCCTAGAGTTTCCCGATTCATAGAGGTTGAACCAGGTAACTGATTTACATAGTCGATTGTCTTCCATCTTCCTGGGCATAGTTTGAAGTCCCCTGTTTATTCGAGTTGGAATTAGTTTCAATGCTTCCTATGGCTGCCCTGAGGTCAATATACAGACAACAGTGACCTCACTGCCTGAAGCACCACTCTGATTTTTTTCTTTACTAAGTAGTTTTGATGAGAACTTTTGTTTATGACAAAAGACCACAATAGTTTCCCAAGCATGTTTTACCCAACCACCTGATTTGGTACATATGATACTATTAACAGAAATTGGGGTGTAGGAAGATTGAAGAGAGAAAATGAACCCAATTTTATTATTTCAACTTGAAGGCTAAGAAGACAAATGATGGAGGCAAGTAAAAAGCAGGCTTGATCCCCTGGAAAGCTGTTTGTAGGAGTAAATGAAATCTGGATTCTGTAAGAGGTAGTAGGTAAAGTAATTGTGATCTTTAAAAAAGAGAAAAAAAAGGCATTATATGACAGAGGTTAAGAACTGAGCTTACAGGTATGGTGGACTTGAATTAAAATATTGTTTCTGCTTCCCATTTGTCCTTCAATATGTCATTTAACCTTCAAAACTGAGTTACCATGTTGAAATATTGTAATAACACCTACTTCATAGAATGGATGCAAGGATTAAAGGAGGTAATGCAGTTTATAGAAACCAGCAAACATTAGCTATTGTTACTGTTATAAAGATGGTGACAGAATATATTTAAGTTGTCATAGGAGGAATCATCAGAAGACAAAGAATAAATGGTCATAGAGAGAAAAAGGAAACAAATTCTTAAATCCATGAATGGAAGGAATCCAAGGGAGGAAGAAAAGAGTAGCAGTCAATGAATGTCAAGGTCAGAAAAGGTGTTTCAATCTGGAGATCTCTAGGCCTCTTGTAATTTCCAGGAGGATGATTTCAGTAGAAAAATTGGGCCAGAATTATATTGTAGGACATTAGGCAGCAGTGAGGAATGTTTCCTAGGACTTACTAAATTTAAAACATAACTTTGGCATATTAAGTATAAAGTAAGGTATAAGTATATACCTTATTAAGTATAATAAGGTATATTGCCAAAGATAGATGAAACTATCAGCTATGTGAATGTCCTTGGATTACCTGTGTGCTCTCTTGTCCTGTACACATGAGAAGATAGTGAGTTCCTTGATCATATGAAGCTGAGATGTACCGTGTTCGCAGCCTTCCTTGTAGCCTGGCTTATACGTCAATTTATGATTTAACAGTTTTTTTTCTCTGCCTTGTTTTTTCCTGCTTTTGGCCACATTTCAGCTGCTTATAAGAAAAATAGCATGAAATAAATAGTTAGAAGTTGGGCTCAACACATTTACAAAGACCTGATGGCATTTTCCACGCTCCTCTTAGAGCCAATTCACCTGGAACTAAAGACAGAATGTTAAGCTAAACTCACCCAATCCCTCAATCTATGGACGTATTTAAAAAGTTACTGGTTGGAAGTAGCTTTTGATCCTGTTTTGCCTTTGGTTTTGTTATTTCACTGACATGCTGCTGAAAATTCTGGTAGGACAAATCCATGTAACTCTAAATGAAAGTGAGAATTAAAAGAAAATTGCAGGTTTTCCAACATGATACAAGGCCATGGCAGGCATACCATATTTTATAATTTCAGAGAATTTGACCTAACCACAGACAAATGCGAAATTAATCAGAACCAATTCAGTTTTGGAAAAACAATTGAAGTCTCTCTTTTTTTGTATATCTGTGTCCTCACAATTAGAACCTCATTCTGGGTTCAAACTATTTCAGACTTTGAGCACTTGTTTGTACGAATATTCATTATTGCCTCTAACCTTAGGTTGTGCCTGGTGCTTGTTTATCATTTTGCTGCTGATAACCAGAACATTGCAGATGCTTCTGTTTAGAGGCTAAGTCACCTATTAGCACAGTGAAGTGTTTTGATACTGACAGAACATATAATTAGTATCTACTCTTGGAAAAGGATGTCATCTACATTTTCTGCATAAGATGACTGTCATTTGGGATGCAATTTCCTTTAACATGTAAGAAAGGGTCTCCCGGTGTTCTGAGGATAGCCATCTATCTCCCTGTTGCTGACAAAAGGCATGCACTTGCAGGCTGAGTTCTTGTGTTTATTGTGTTTAAAATCCACCTTGCAATTTTCTAATCACACACAGAAGTCCAATCTCAAAGCTCCTATTGTAAAATGGTTTACTGGTGAGCCCTCAATTCTCTTACCTGAAGGAGATTCAATTAGTTATGGGAATCACTGACAAATGACTTGGAGATAGATTGGAAAGTAATCATAATAGCTTAAAGAAGGAACTAAACAAATGTTTATAGAATGCACTATGTAGAATACAAGTACTGCTTAGTATTTTGTGGAGGGATCTCTCTTGATCCTCAGTAGAATTAGGAATGTAGGCACTGGTTAAAATTGGTACAAGGAACCCCTTCAATAGGCATGGTTTCTGCAGGTTCACTGAGAGAAAGAGGAAGTCATACTCATAGCGTCTGAGAAATTTATTCTCCTCACAAAGCACACAGGCATTCCCTGACACCCAATTCAGGGAAGGGGTCATTTACAATAATTGATATCAGAGGTTGGAATGGGTAGTGCTAGGCTTGCTGACACAAATATTTGTTCCTCACCTTACTAAAAAAATAGATATAGATGGATGCCAGTATTTAAAATTTTGGAGATTTCACACATAAATTTTGATTTGTGCCTCATAAACAAACAAACAAACAAACTGGATGATCTAACAATATGAGAGGCTTACCTATGTTACTAATAAGCAGAGTTGAGTAACAGTTGTCCCCATTAACTGGCCTTCCATGCAACATTAGTGTTGGAACTCTTTTTTTTTTTAAATTTTATTATAATCATTGTTCAAGTACAGTTTTCTCCCCTTTAGGAACTCCTTTTATATGTAGAAAAAAAAACTATGGGATATTTATATATCCCCTACTAATTCAACTTTTTCCAATCATTACATTTCCCACACCTCAAAACCAACAATTGGAACCATTGGTAAGAGAAGAGAGAAAAAAAGGGTAAATAATGTAGTTACTCATTTTAGAGTTTTATTCAGAATCTTATGTTTAGGTCCTTGAGATATTAGCATGTTTCCCCTAGCCAACAGCACATTAAATTATTCCTCTCTGGACCAAGGTGCTCCTGTTATTATGGCTCCAGGAATAAAACCCAGAGCAGTAATGTCTTCTCCAACTTTAGCATCAATACGTCAAAGAAAAGGCTAATGCTAAAATCACGTTGATCCTCCAGAGCAACTATTTGGACCACAACCATGTCCTCAGCATAAAAGTCATGAAATAGAAAGGGATGTAGGATGTCACACAGAGTACAGACTAAATTTATGAGGCAGGTTTAATTAAGATTATAAGTCCCCTTAGTCATATAGTTACCATAGTTGCTGTTTTACAGATTAAGAACTTTAGGAAGTATATGTAATCAGACCTGGAAACTGTTAGCTGGGATTTGAACCCTGACAATGCATATCTATGTCCATATCGATATCCATGTCTATGTCCTTGACTATGTTTACATCTATGCCTATCTACATACTGCGTATTCATCTACTCTATATATAATATGATCTATGTATACACACAGAATTTTATTTGACTATTTAAATTACACTCATGGCCAGAGTTAGACTTAGAAGTCCTATTACCATTAGCAACTTTTTCACTTAAGTATCTGCAGTTTTCCCAGTGGGCATCGTGAGAGAAGGCAACAGGATGCCTGTTTCTCAAAGAAGAGAAGCTGGACATATTATCAGAATTGAGCCTGCAAATGGGGCTCTTCTTCCACCCCACTAATGTGGAAAAGTTATTTCAAACTGTATCACTGGGTCATCTGATAGGGCCTTGACCTGCAATGGCCCATTGGTGCTTTTATTTTTTATTAAGGTACAATCAACATATAGCATTATGTAGTTTCAGGTGTACATTAAAACGATTTGATATTTGTTTACATCATCACCACAATAAGTCTGTCACTATGACACAGTTACCACTTTTTTCTGGTGATAAGAACTTTTAAGAGTTATTCTCTTAGTGACTTTCAAATATGTGATACAGTATTATTAACTACAGTCACCGTGTTGTACATTTTATCTCCACAACTTCCCCAATGGTATTTTAAATGCCCACTTGAGTCAGGATTTCTGTTCAGGTTTTCCTCTGTCTACAGCCTAATGGATGAGATAAAGAATTCCAGCTCTGTTTACTATACCCTGAAGTAAACAAAAATCTAAGATAGAAGGAAGACAGGGTCCTAGTGTACAATAAGAACAACATCTAAGGTAATTAAGGCAAGGGAGGCAGGCTGGTTGCAGACCTCTAACGTTCAAGCTGAAAGTCCAATAAATCTCACTTCAATTTGTTAGAATACATTTTTTAAAATAAGCTTTCCCAACACCTAGAACACCAGACTCTGTCTGTAGAGAGGACTGTTTTTGTCAAAGTATAATGTGTGAGTATTAATACTGCCCTTATTAGCAGTATCACTTTGGGCCATTGCCTTAACCTCTTTTATACTGAGTTTTCTTATCTATAAAATGAGGGTGATAATAGCACTGGAAGGCACATAATTATAAGTAACTCCTTGAGAGGGTTATTGCCCAATTTAAATAAGGCAAAGCATGTAAAGCAATTAGTATCATGATTTTCACAGCTAAGAATTCATTAACTTTGTTGCTATCATTTTTATTTAACCTAAGAACTGGAGAGAAAGACTGAATGCTAAATGTGCACGCAAGGCTGTCCCTGATGACTTTGCTTATTTCCTGTCCCAACAATGGCCTGAAGTGCAACTCTGGTGTCTCCTCATGATGGAAGTCATGAGGTGGGGCACCTGCAGGCCAGTCTGTGGGCCAGGAGCATCCCTTACCACTGTACCTGCCACCATCCGCATCCTTCACTTTGGAGAATGCTGGGGCCATAGCCTCTTTTGTGTCAAGGGATAGACCCTGTGCTACTTTTTGTTCCATGTACCTCATTTTTCTTCTGTTTTAGAAGCTGGGTGTGAGTAGACTTGTCCTTGTGGGAGAATAAGTGAGGAGAGTGAATGATCTGGATCCATTACTGCAGTGGATAGTTCTTCCTACGAGCCTCATTCCCTGTTCAAGTTGAAGCTCTAGAGCCTAGCACTGTGGTACCTGAAACTTGCTTAAAAACAGGTGATCATAGTAACTTTGGGGATTACACAGTGCGTAAGAGTGTTCTCAAGCTAGAATATAGGGTTTTCTGGAAGAGAAATGTCTTGAATGTCCCATGTGTATTGTGCACAGTTTCTCAGGAAGTGGCCTCTGTCATCCAGTCCTTGACTAGCCAGGGTCAACTCTCATCTTTTTAGCTGAAACACTTGCTATTGCATAAATGATAGAAGTTAACCTAATGAAATGTATGCTGATAATACCAGTGAAGTGGAAGGGAGAGGAGATGGGAAAGTGGCTCAAAGTGTAGATTTCTGTTGAAGTTTATCAGTAAGTTATAGAATATTAAGCCTTAAATATTATGTAGGCTGACCCCTTCAGTTTAATGATGAGGGTACAAATGCATGAAGAGATTTGTGAATGGCTTAAGGTTATCTTACACATTCATCTTTAATATAAATTTTCTATCATGTTTCTCTAAAAATGAACTTCTCCACAATTTAACAGCCTTCCATCGATAGACACCCCATCCATCACACAACAGTTAGGTGGACTAAAATCATAGTGAATATGAAAATATTTCATATATCACCTGGTTCATAGTAGGTGATAACAAAAATCTCACTCCCTCTCTCCTTCCCTCCTTCCTTCCATCTAGTACGTATTAAAGTCAGGAAGGCAGGCACTCTATGTTAAGTATTAATTCAACCAGGCTTCTTTCCTTGCAAATTAGGGTTTCTCATCTCTGCCACTTTAATTGGTCTTAGTAATATTTAGTAAAGTAATTAAAAAATAGGCTTTGAAAAACTTTATTGTCCATGCTTGGTGTTTTGTTTTGTTATTTCTCCACTTTACTGAAGCCAGAAACTTTATGCATTGGTCTCCTAGCACTTCCTGCATGTGAAAGAGAAGGAGTAGTATGTTTGGATGTGTACAGTACCAGATGTTATCCAGGTGACTGAGAGTGTTCTGTCTCAAATGGTGAGAAATAAAATACTTTCTTGTGGACTTGCTGGGAATCTCTTAAAAAATGTTTATGCAGATTTAAGAATTCCTAGGCTTTGGAAGAAAAATAGATCTGGTTTTGCCTCTTGCTTCTAAATGGTTTCTAGAGGGGCTGGGTGTAAATTTATTAAAAGAAATCGCTGGTTTACTTCATCATGATCATTGATGGGCCTGTTTCCCAGCAGGGTTTAGAGACATTTCCTTCCTCCTTACCCCTTTCCTTTTTATTTATATTGAAACTTTGATCTATTTAGGGAATATGGGAGTAGAAAAAAGACATCTGGTAATGTCATTTTCCAGAAAAGAATGAGAATTTTATCCAAGAAATCTTCCTAGCCTAGTTGTGAACTGCTTATATCTTCTCACCAGGAATAGACGTTATCATGGGGGATGAAGCCAGATGTGAACACTTTGGTCCATACTTTGTTCCTTCATGGATCTCTTTCATCTCTAATCTGCACAGCTTAAGATTTTTTTTGCGTTCAGAGGGGACAAATGAATTGAGAAAACAAGTCTACAAATCCTCATTGTGCCCGGCTCTTATACAGTTACAACTTTTATGCTTAAAAACTGACCCTGAGGCACTATATTATTTATTGGGAAACTATCATTTTTGGCTCAAACTTAATTTACTAGGGATTGGATTAAAGGGCACATTTTTATGAAGATAAACTTCTTTGTGGGGCTGGAAAGGAGGTAGTTGGAAGGGAAATAGATGAAAACAGAGGAAGACTATGACACTAGACAGCAAGTTGGACATTTCCCTTTTGGGGCTTGAAATGTGCTTTAGGTTTGGCCATATTAGCCCTTGAGCTCAGTTACTGTAGGAGAGATGTAGGAAAGATAATGAAAGTGGGTTCATTGGTTGTATTCACAAAGGAGAGAGAACATGTGTCCTTATCAGACAGTACTTGGAAAATACATTATGGATGTCAAAAGGTTGGGGCCTGAAAGATATTAGGCAGAGTCAAAACATAACTCATTTTTAACAAAAAATCAGTGGATGTAGAAAATATGTATGCTGGATATGAACATTTCCTTCTCTTAGAATATAGAACTTTCTGTCATAAGCCACATCAGAGCTCTTGTGGTGAAATGTGTGACAAGCTGGAGAACCATTTGATGAATTACCCATAGTCATGGTTGTAACTTTGTGCCACATTCTCAGCCTCACTGTTACTCAAGGCACTGCCGTGGTGCCCAGGTCCAACTATTGCAATAGATGTTGACAGGTCTCATGTAGGGGTAACCTGATAGTGTTTTGCTTTGTACCCATGATACATACTCTTGCTTCCTTCCCTGCAGATTTTTTGATATCAATGAGGAGGAATGTGCCTAACATTCACATATGTGTAACATGGAATGTGGCCTAGTTAGTGCCCATAGATCACCCATGAACAATGGAGAACACATGCATGACTAAAGGCTTCCCTCCTTCGTACCCCTGGTGGACAGTTTGGAATATTTATCTCATAAATGCACTCAGAAGATTCCAGAGAACTGAGCACCGATAGCCTGTGTAACACATCCTTGAATTTGCTGTCTCTGGATTCTGAAGGTGTTAGTGTACAGAAGCCAGGGTAGAATATAACAGAGGAAGGGAAGATGGAGTAGTTATTTCTTTCATCATAGATCAAAAATGGCTTTGTAGATGTGACAATGCCAGAATTACAAATGTTACCAGTGGGCCAGGTAGAAGTATCTGTGGAAAATGAGGTTATTCCTGACAAAGCCTGTAGTATGGAGTGTTGTTGCAGTGCAAAGTTCTGGGTTCATTATGAGTGTGTCTGTGTTCATGGAGCGGAGGTAGAACAATGTGCTGAAAGACAGAGCTGGAGGGATGGGCAGAAGCCCATCCTTTATTTATAAAGATATTTATTTCTAATGCCAAATTGTATGTTCTATGAATGTAGTGATTGTATTTTATACCCATTTGAACTTTATAATACCTAACGTAGTCTTGGGGGGGGTTGCTCATCCAATCAAAATCAGGTTGCTTTTCAGTCAACATTATGAAGGAACCTACCTTTTTCTGGACCATAAAACACACCTAGGTTTTAGAGGAGAAAAAATAGAAAAAAGAATTTTGAAGCAAAAAATGTGGTAAAATACTTAATAACATAAATAACATAGTATTTCACCAATGTAAATGTAAACAGAACTCAACAGTAGCATTAACAACCATTATTTCTCCCAAATTTAGGGGGCGAAACATGCATTTTATAGTCCAAAAAATACAGTACTTACTTTTTGGACCTGAAGAAAAGGGCCAGGAATATTTATATGAGTGATTTGGTTCAATTTTAAAAATACAGAAGAATGAGAATTAACATAACAAATATTGTCCAGGTAATTATTTCTAATGACCACTTGAAGATGTTCTCTTTAAAATTCAGCATGTAGTAAAACAGTAAAAGAATTAGCTGAAAACTGAATCCATTCTAAAAAACTGCATGTTATTTTCTTAAAGCAGCAACCCAAGAATGTGTAGATGTCGACTAATTCAGTCATCAGTCAATCTACTTTCATTCCAAAGGTCTATGAATGCATGGAGAAGTTCTTTCTTGGAGCAGAATAGCCAAAGTAGAGGGCTCTCACTGGCCATAGACGAAAAAGTGTCAGGTGGCTGATGAAATATCTCTGTGGACCTGGACCCCTTTTTCATCCTGATGATTTAACATCACTTGCTTATACAGGAGTGGGAAAAGTAGGCTTACAGTTATAATAAAAATAAACAATACAATAATTAATACCTAATAATACTAGAATAAATTGTTTCATGTACTCACAACTATAAATCTACTTTTACTGACATCTGTATATTTCATATTAATACTTAATTGTCTCCATTGAATGAAACTTTTTTTGGTATCAAAATTAGAGTGTATCCTAGTTTATTTTTATGCAATCAGACAAAGTTTGTAATTAAATTTTAGTGGTGTGTTTTACTTTACTACACAGAGCTAACCAAATGGCTGTATTTAGTGTTACCTATTTTTATTCCCTTTTTTAGGGTACAAAATTGTCTAACGCAGAACTGAGACTCTTGAATAATTTGCAAACACGGTGACTGTCTTCCACAACAAACTTCCACAGCTGTAACAGGGATGGGTTTATAGACTCCCGAAGGCCTCGCCTCTCCCCAGTCCCCAGATTTAGGCAGCGGACATGCACTTTCTGGGATGAATGTGGCCTGGAACACACTTCTTCATCGCCTAACTTTTCTTTCTCTTCAGTTCCTTGCCTCCACATTTTTGGATTTTTCTTCAACTGCTAAAGCAGGGTATAAACACTACCCACTTCCTGAGAGTTTGCTCTATTACTGTTGAAAACCCATTTCATGTTGGAAATTATACTTTATCCAAGTCTGCACTTACTTTACTTTTAATTGCTAGGTGATTGAGTGAATAGACCCATAACAATGACATTTTATAGTCACTTACATGAACTCAACGAAATAAAATAAAGCACGAGAAAGTCATTTGGACAAAAAAAGCACCTTGTAAAATTCAGGTAATAAATTAATGACCATAATGATCACTAATTTAAAGTAGAATTAAGTATATTTTTATAATCACTTATTCTTTGATTTCAGTGGGCCACTATCCAGGCAGTATTTTTTGATACTTACATCCTGAAGTTTCAAATGTTTTAGTGTTAATAGTAAGAGTAAAATAATGGTTACTATTGTCATCATGATACCTTCAGGATGCACAATAGAGATTTTTATAATTATAAAGGTAGTAATTTGAGGCCAGGAATATCTGTGTCGACGGTTCTGTCTCTTAACACACAGAACTTGAAATACAGTTGTTTATTTGTCCTCTTTTGAACTGGCAGGTTTAGAAATGATGATATATAAATATCCCTGCCCTTGTTCTACTTTGAAGACTTCAATAGAATATAAAAACAGCTGACATGAGGAAATGGGAAATCAAAAGGAAATGGGAGGCAGCAGAAATAAAAGATTCCATTTTTTTTACATACAGACGACTTCCTAGTGATTCTGACCAGGGATTCTAGGTCAAACAGAACCCATCTATGTCATGTCAGAGAAGTGGAGACTTATCTTTTTATTTCTATGTAACTCATAGAGTTGGCTGGTTATAGCAGAAAGAGTATAGATTTTCAAGTCAGGTGCCCCGAGTTCAAGTTCTGGTTCCACCAGTGACTGCTGGCTGACATTTTACATCCCTTATTTTTTGAGCTCCTCTTCCTTTGCAAGTGTGTTATCACTTTCAGAGTTTTCTTTCATTTGCCCCATTCTCAGGACCTCAAGATAGGTCCCCTCAGCCACTCTCATCAACACTCTCAGCATCCATACCCACCTGACTTTCTTCTGTATTCACCCTGCAAGCATAGGCCCATCCAAACATCTACCTTCTCATTCCTGTGGTCCTCAGTGTGGCTGGTGCCAAGACCCCCCAGTGCATCACACTATCATGGAGCTTGCTGTCCATCTTTGCTCACTGACTTCAGCAGGGCCCCCCAAAATGTGAACATTCACCTTTTCGTTTCAGCGATTCCTTGTTCCTGTTCCCACAGTGGGTTGCCAACCTAAATATTCACCACTCTTCTGAATTTCCCGTTACTGCTGCTTCCCTTTCAGTAGAGTGTCTTGCCTCTGCACAGATAGTCTGGTGCTCTCAGGTGGAGACTCTTTAGTCTTCTGTGTGGGCACGTGAAAAATGATGTCTGACCTACCTCCTCCGCTTCCACCTACCTCAGAGGGAGAGGTGGGCTACAGCCTGTCTGTGCTCTTGGTTGGATCTCCATTTTTCTTTTATCTTCTGGAATCACGTTCCTTATCCCTTTTTCTGCCATGTCCACCCTCTCCTTTTCTGTTGGCATTTTCTCCACAGCCTAAAACATATTCAAACAAAGAATCCCTTCACCAACTCTGTATTCCACTTTCTTTGCTGTCCTACGACTCTTCATTCAGTCCTCGCTCAGTTTCTGTACCACAGAGGTGGTTCCAAGGGTCACGGTCTCACGTGTCTATTGGAGACAAGAGGTAGTAATGACATTGAGTGAAGAGGGCTGAATTGAAGGTAATTGTGAGCTCATGGTTGTCTGAAACTGACATTCCATCTTGCTCTCCAATCTCATATGGGAATGGGCGTCCAATTTGGCCAAAATTGTCTCATTTTTTTTTCTAAAAGAAGCAGGAAATCTGGATTTCTTTTTGAAATTTCTCAGTGTTTAAAACACTGTGCAGTCCTAATGAAGTACATATGTTGGCTGCATATATATTATAGACCTCAGTTTTGAACTTGGCCTACACTATCTTGATATCTCATTTCATGTAATCAACCTCCTGTAACCAGTTTTCTTTCTCCAACACTCCTCAGAAACTGCTTTAGACTAGCATTTCTCAAAGGCTTATGTGCCCATGAATCTGCTGGGAGGATTGTTACAATGGAAGAATGAACTGTGATTCAGTGGATCTGGGGCAAGACCCGAGTTCTGCCTTTCTAGCAAGCTCTCATAGGATGCTGCTGGTCCAGGGCCCACACTTTGAATAACAAGGCTTCTGAGGACCCACTCATCTTTAGCTATTTACCTCTAGAAAAGCCATTTAAACATCTCTCCTCCCCGCCACCAGCAGAATTGACCCTTTCTTTTTTCTGTGCACCTACTGTGTCCTAGTCCAACCTTTATAAATGTATCTGCCATTCTTTTATTTACATGTTTATGTGCCTCCTTTTGGTCTCTAAGCTCCTCTGTAGCAAGGACCATGTCTTACTTTTTCTTTTCTTTTCTTTTTTTGGATCCCTGCAGCACTACTGCAGTGGTAGGAACATAGTAAGTACTTAACAATTTTGTCCATCTGCTCCCGTTTTGCATCACGTAGTCTCTAAGAGTGTGTATGCATGTGTTTCTTCTCACAGGAACTAGGTTACAATGTAGAGAGTTCATTATGTTGAAGAATAGAATCTCTTTCCACAAAAACTTCTGGCTTGTAATGGGTTCCCAAAGAAGGATTCGGTGCCATATTTTGATAAATTTTTTTGTTCCATGTTGAAATTGGTCTCATAATGTTGTCTTTTCAATTTGTGTTGCCAATTAGGAAAAAAAACTAAATTCCTTTAGTTTTTATGTTTTGAGTGTTTTCAACACTTTCATTTGCCAATACGGAGGACATCTGGAAGTTGTGTGTTATCTCTTATTATGGCTTGGTAAATATCATCGTGGGTTTTTCTGCATTAGAGGCAGCCTGCCAGATGTTTCAAGAGATCTGGTCTCGTTCAGAAAAGGGAAAGCACAGATAGTGGAGGATAGCAGTGGATGGTAAGGGGTGTGAATTTTACTGTGATAACAGACTTACATATTCCTCTTCTCTTTCAAGTGGTTTAATGCAATGCAGTGAGGTTCAAAGGACTGGATTCTTTAACACTGCCTCACCCTGACTCACTACAGCTGTCAATCAATCAATCACTGAGTGTTCATGAACATCCTACCATGTGATAAACACTGAAAAATATCAAAAATGGTTAGATATGTCTTCACATAACTTCCTGTCTACTAAGCATAGATAACAGTGTCAAAAAGAAATAAGCACTGATCTAAGGAAAGAGGATTAATAGCTGTTGAGGATTTAATATATGCTATTCAAGGACCTGTATAGACTTTATATTTCACCCCCACTCTAAAACATTGGCTCATAGGTATCTTTAGCTCCATTACACGGCCGAAGAAACTGAAGCTCAAAGAAGTTAAATAATTTGTTCAAAATGCCAAATTAGTAAGTAGTACAGTCAGAATTTCAACACAGTTCTGTCGCTCACATGTGGAGACTTTCAGTCACAGTCCCTGGCAGGGATCCTAATAAAATTCGACAAGGGAAGTTCAATAAAATCTTCCCTACTTTTCATCTCCAATGTGTGTTTGCTTTTGAGAGGAATCTGGGCTTAGAGGAGAACTAGTTTTCTGCTATTGGGAGAATCTTAAGTAGCTTACTCTGCTGGTAGAGACTGAAGCAGAAAAAATTGTTAAAAACATAATGAAGCTGAGATGCCTTCATTTTTCAGGATTGCATAGTATTCTAGCCTAGTGCTTCACCTGGCTTTTTCTACAGAATCACCTAGAGGGCTTACTAAAACAGTTTCCTTGGCCCACCCCGAAAGTGTGGGGCCTAGGGCCCCAAATTGCATATTTCTAACAACCTCCCAGGTGCTGCCGGTGCTGCCAGTCTGTGGACCTCATTTTGAGTAGCCCTAGTTTGTAAAATGAATATTCACTTCACCAGTCAATAAATGATTTTTGATGTATAGTGTTTTACTGTATGCCAGATATTGTGCGGGATAGTGGGCTATAGTGACTGCTTGGGAGAATCCCTTACTGTTAGTTCCTAGTGTAACATCTAATATTCCAGGAATCTAATGATGATATAATTAATACTTTCAGAGATTGCACATCAATATTTTTAACTATGTATGAAATTTTTTCACCCTTGTTTAGGTAAACTCCTAGATGTACAATTGCTTTATCATAGAGTAAAACATTTTTAAGGATTTTGGTATGAAGTTACCAAATTATTTTTCAGAAGGATTTTGCTAATTTACTATTCCACAACAATGAGTAAGAATGCCGGTTTTAATAAATCTGCATTACCACGGGGGAATATACCTTTTACATAGGCTTTGTCACTTCCTCATTGATTTATAAGGGTTCTGTATCAATAATATGGAGCTTTTATAAAGAGTAATTTTTGAAAATGTATCTAAGTTTGTATTAAGTAACCTTGAAACATTGCTTTATGACTTCCTGGATCACAAGGCAAAAGAGCTTTGGCAGGAATGATTTGCCTTCTTTGATAAACAAGTTACTAAATGATTTTTAAAACATGAACCCTTTGAGAATGTACTAACAAATACCAAATAGACTTCAATGGTAATTCTGATATTTAGGTTGCTTCTTTTGTATCTGCAGTGCTTTGAATGGACCATGTAAAATGCATTTACACAGGGCAGAAATACCAATAGGATCTCGCTGACCAATCTGAACCTGAGAGAGAAAGCCTTTTTTTTGCTTGTGTTCAGAAATGCAAGCAAACTGAAAGAGACAGTAAGCAATGGCATTAATACATCATTGAGCTGCTTTGTATTCATAACTTTTCAATGATAGCACCTTTCTTTAATGCAGTATTGATTCAGCCAAGAAATGTTACTTTATTACTCTCTCAAGCTATGGAATTAGGTTAAGGGACACTGTTATAGTTTTTAAGTGGAGATTGAGAATTTTTATTAACTAGTATCCTTTAAAATTTTCCAAAGGTCACTGACCAGAAAGTTGATTATCCGTAAGTTTATGACAAATGGGGGAGATGGCTGGGTTAACTATAAGGTACGATGCTATTTTAGGCAGCAACATAATTGGTGGAGAAATGCTTGGGAAGCCAAGAGCTTATCGCTAACCCTGACATTAAAGAAGAAGGCATAAACCAGTTCTATCCATTTATAAATTTGGCTAATTTTCTAATAGCCATGGCATGTACAGAACACGCAGATGACAGAGCTCAATACCCGACACTTCTCTATAGTCCTAGAAGGAGGGAATTTGACTTGTCATTTTTTTCACTATCTGTTACTTTTTATGGATGACATTCACAGAGGTGTCTGAGATGACAGAATAAGTCTCCACTAATATGATAATGGATACTCAGATGAAAATTATGTTGTTGGGGTAAGTGCAAATCCACAAAATGATGGCAAATATTTATAGAAGTTTTTTAAAGCAAGATGATCTTTCATGTAATTGCATTTGAATATCTATATCTGTATCTATCTATCTATATACACACACACACCATATATACATGATGATATATATATAGTCAGTGTTCCACAAATGTAGTTTCTTTATGGATAAACCACATTTTTTAATATTTCCCTTTTTTGACCACCAAAATAATGTATCAGTTTGTAAACTGAATGCTATCCTTTCTAGAGGAGGCTTCCTCCTCAACTGAAAGATTGTTTGCATTTATTTACTCTTTAAAAAACAAAGAATTACTTTTTATTTTCTTAAAATGTGGAAACAATTTCCAAAGATTCAGAAAGCTTGTCATGTAATGATTCATTGCTGCTTTTTGTTGCTACAATAATAACTTGTGTTGATTGCAAGTTATTTTCACAGCTTGACCCTCCAGCATCCCCTGTGGGCTGCAGCCTCTCTCCTCTTCCCTCCCACTTTCTCTAGTGTTACCTTGTCTTCCATACTGATAGGACAATGGAGTGTAAATATACTTCTGGAGTAATTTTCCCCAGATGGGAATGGTTATGAATAGGAGGTGCCCTATGTATCTATTTTACAAGATTCTTTAGGAAGACTGTTTTTTTTTTATTACCAAAACATGTCCTGTTGATATTTTCCTTGAGAGTTTCACTCCTCTATGTTATATTTCAAAATCAGATACTTCAGATAGTAGTTATGCATCAATTTTTTTTTAGGTTTTGGTACTATTTAAATTTGTTTCCATTTTCTATTTATAAATCTCTTTACTTTAAATATATTTTATTGATTATGCCATTATAGTTGTCCCAATTTTCCTCCTTTTGACCCCCTCCACCTGGTAACCCCGTTTCCTCCAGCAATTCCCACCCCTCTTAGCTCATGTCCATGGGTCATGCATATGTTTTTTGGCTTCTCCTTTTCCTATAATGTTCTTAACATCCTCTGCCTATTTTGTACCTACCAATTTGTACTTCTTAATCCCTGTACATTTCCCCTCATTCTTCTCCTTCCACCTCCCAACTGATAACCCTCCAAATAATTTCCATATCTATGATTCTGTTCCTCTTTTGCTTGGTTGCTTAGTTAGTTTTTTTTTTTTTTTTGAGTAAATAGTTGATAGTTGTGAATTTATTGCCATTTTTGCCAGGAGAGTCCATTGGGGGAGCCCTGGAGTCTTAGAATGTACACAACCCCACCACCTGGGAGTCAGCACCACAGCAGCACCTCGAAGGGTGAAATTTGCTAGTGGGAAGAAGGGAAAGTGACTAAAAATGTGACCAGAGCCAAGAAAGCATCATTGTTCCTTCTCTGACTCCTCCCCCACATACAGCACCACCAGTGGGTTGCACTACCCTGGTGAATATCTAAGGCTATGCTCCTTACAACATAACAGGTATGCTGAGACAAAGAAATATGGCCCAAATGAAAGAATAGACCAAAACTCCAGAAAAAGAACTAAGCAACAAGGAGATAGTCAACCTATCTGATGCAGAGTTCAAAACACTGGTAATGAGGATGCTCACAGAAATGATTAAATATGGCCACAAAATAAAGGAAGAAATGAAGGGTATACAAAGTGAAATAAAGAAAAATATACAGGGAAGAAACAGTGAAAGGAAGGAAACAGGGACTTAAACCAACAATTTGGAACAGAAGGAAGAAATAAACATTCAACTAGAACAGAATGAAGAAATAAGAATTCAAAAAAAAATGAAGAAAAGCTTAGGAACCTCTGGGACAACTTTAAATATGCCAGCATCTGAATCATAGGGATGCCAGAAGGAGAAGAGGAAGAGGAAGAAATTGAAAACCTATGAAATTTTGAAAAAATAATGGAAGAAAATTCCCCAAGCTAGTGAAGGAAATAGACAGACAAGTCCAGGAAGCTCAGGGAATCCCAGACAAGTTGGACCCACAGAGGCACACCAAGACACACCATAATTAAAATGCCAAAGATTAAAATAAGGAGAGAATCTTAAAAGCAGCAAGAGAGAAGGAAACAGTTACCTACAAAATAGTTCCCATAAGACTGTCAGCTAATTTCTCAAAGGGAACTTTTCAGGCAAGAAGGGGCTGGAAAGAAGTATTCAAAGTCGTGAAAAGCAAGGACCTACATCCAAGATTACTCTATCCAGCAAAACCATCATTTACTCTTAAAGGGCAGATACAGTGCTTCTCAGATAAGGTCAAGTTAAAGGAGTTCATCATCACCAAGCCCTTATTATATGAAGTGTTAAAGGGACTTATCTAAGAAACAGAAGATGATAAAAAATATGAACAGTAAAATGACAACAAACTCATGACTATCAACACCTGAACCTAAACAAACAAAAACAAAAACAAGCTAAGCAACAACTAGAACAGGAACAGAAGCACAGAAATGGAGATCACATGGAGTATTATCAGTGTGGGAGGGGGAGGGGGAGAATGGGGGAAGGATATAGGGAATAAGAAGCATAATTCTAGGTATAAAAAAAGATAGAGGGAGGTTAAGAATAGTATAGGAAATGGAGAAGTCAAAGAATTTATATGTATGACACATGGACATAAACTAAAGGGGGTGGAATGCTGGAGGGAATGAGGGTACTGGGTGGGAGGGGATAAAGGGGAGAAAAAACAGGACAAGTGTAATAGCATAATAAAAAAATACTTAAAAACACTGGGTTAAAAAATCTAACCTAATTATATCTTCCTTTTAATCGATCTATTAATAACTTTAAGTTTATTTTAGTTGATATTTTGGACTCTTTTTTTTTGCTTTATACTTAATTTCCTTTGTTGGTCCTAATTTTTCATTCCTTTTCTGCCTTTGAATTAAAAATATTTTCTGTATTTTCATTTTTTTTGTTCTCTGTTGGTTTGGAAAATTTATAGTGTATTTTATTTTTACTCTAATAGTAATTACTCTTAAATTTATAGCATACATACTTAACTATATATGTATATATTTATATGTATGTATGTATATATATTATTTATTTTTACAAATAATATATCTTATTCCTGAATATAAAAAGGACTTTATATACCATTTTGTTCATTTATTTGCTTTCCTTTTTTATTTTTTGCTGAGTATCTTATCTTAACCAAAGTATAAACTCACAAATGTTAGTTATTTTTTTATACTTAATGATTTGACTTACTCTAACATACTTTATCAGTTTTTGTGTTTGCCATTTGCTGTTGACTTACCATTTGACCAGCTCTGGGGCTCTCAATCCAGTAACTTCCCATAGTGTTGGTGTCTCAAATTTTCAACCCAGTGGTAATATTGGAGTTTTCACAGATTTAGTTATCAAGACCTTTAACTTGTGTTTGAACTTGTTCATGGCTTTTTAAATTTTCTTTCTAAGTGATTGTGTCTATTATTGCTACATGCTTGGAGTAAAACGTTTGCATCAGTATTTGAATGCTCTGTGTCTTCGTGAGCAGTATCCGCTGCTGGTTAATGAGCATGATTACTGGACTGTGCTAACGCTGCTCGGGGAGCAGTAAAAAAGACACAGTAACAAACCTATGGCACATTAAAAGGGGGCAAATTTATTTCTTAATTTCCTCCATTGTTTATCAACTCAGAGGGTTGGGGGTCATCCCATTAAAAGAAAAATGTGAATGGCCTGATTTGTTAGTACTTAAATAAGGATCATTTAACTACCAGGGAAAGTTTTTCTTTTCTTCTTTTTATTAATTTGGACTCTGTTTCTCCCTGTTGCTTTCAGTATTTAAGGCTAGAT
Source organism: Tonatia bakeri (assembly GCA_004024845.1). Taxonomy (NCBI): domain Eukaryota; kingdom Metazoa; phylum Chordata; class Mammalia; order Chiroptera; family Phyllostomidae; genus Tonatia; species Tonatia bakeri. Next base: position 46,800 of record PVIA01001733.1, read on the forward strand.
CTGATAATTTTGAATAATCAGAACTGCCATATTAAAGGGATTTTCCACTTGGGTTACAATGAAAGCAATCAAGAATAAGCTTCAAAGACCTCACATAATTAATCACTTCTTTTCTTTATTGTTATCTCTTCTTAAAGGTGTTTTATAATATAATCACCTATATTAATGGAACATCTTTCAAAAGAGAGGAAATGAAAGAATACCAATTTATATTCTAATACTAAATATCATGAAACATTTTACTATCTTATTCGTGGAACCATCTCAAACTATTAAAATTCATCTTTCAATTCACACTTTTTTGATATTGTATCTATTGCCACACATAATAACAGAAATGTACTCATCCTAACAGCTACTGACTTTCAATTTGGCATCAGCAAATTTGATAGCAATACAAGTGAATGATTGCAATAAGAACATGGTTTGATCTTGCTTTATAAATTACATGTGCTCTCTATAATAAGGTATAAAATGAATATTTGTATATTTAATCAAATGTTACTTGTTATTATAACTTCAGAGATGTGTGCCTAAAAATCTGGCTCCAATACTAATGAAAGTCCACACATAAGAGTCTGAATAATTAAGTCAAGGAGCAGATACATTTGTCAAAGTAGTATTGCCTAAGAGGATTTCTTTGTCTTTTCAACACCTGAAAGATGGATAATTAGTACCTAAAATCTTTGCACATTTACTTATTTAAAAAGACCACTCAGTTAATGTCATATTCTACTGGGAGTCTTTAGTGGCTAATGGGATTTAGAAGTTTAAGCATTACTCTGGTAAATTCTTTGCTTTCAGGCAAATATCTGTGAAGGACTTTTAGACCACTGAAGCAAAGAGAAAGATGACCAAAACCCAGGAGCTGCTAATTCTCAAATTGCAATAATCACATTATTTAAGAGTTTATAACATCAAAAGCTGAAAATCACATCTGATTAAAAAATTCAACTTCTCTCCATAGTTAATTTCAAAAACTTCCCAGAGAACTGTTGGGCTTGGCAACTGAGGCTGGAAGGACATGTTTACTAATGAACTTGGACTCCTCTAGAAACAGTTCTATGCTTCCTCTAGGGTTATGTGTTCAAGATCTGGTCAGAAACCTTGGGAAGGAGAGATAGACAGCAAAGAGATTTGTTCTTTCATTATGTTTTTAAAAAATTAAGATACTAGATTTAGCTGAAATACATGGGGGACCAGGCAGGCATTACCATCTTCAAGTCAACTTAACTTTCTATATTTGCTTTTCTTCCTTTTTCTTTTTTTATTGTTCAAGTACAGTTGTCTCCATTTTTCTGCTACCATTTCCATCCCCTCATTTCCCACCTTCAATCCTCCCTGCCTTCACCTTTGTCCATAGGTCTTTTCATTTTTTTTTGTATTTGTATATGTGTTTGAAGAGGCAGAAGTAGTGAAAGGAAGACATCAGACTTAGTCTGATTTAACTATCTCAAATCCTTGGTTGAGACCATATCTCACTGAACTATCTTCCATTAAATTAATTGTTATAATGGGAAGGCACTGTGATTGTCCTTTGGGGTGATATCAATTATGCAAGACAAAGTCCCTGGTTTCAGGTACACTCAATCTCTTGAGCTGGAGTAAATATGAGGAAGATTGGGGGATGGGTAGTGGGGAGATGGACGTACCATGTTCTTACAGCCCATGAAAAAAATTATTTTCCTAGTCCCCTGTATTTAAGATCAATTACACACACACACACACACACACACACACACACACACACACACTGGTGGCTACGTTTCTTCAGTGTTGAGCCTGCCTGTAAGACATTATGGGAATAAGAACTGAAACATGAACATTAGTTGTGAAATTATCCTAGTAAGAAAGATGCCATTTGTGTGCCTAGGTCAGTTCACCCTGGTGACTTTTTTGTTTGTTTGTTTGTTTATTTCCAGACTTGACTATTTCCTTAGTTCTCTGTTCTTCTTCCCTGTGTGTAGTTAGCTCTCTGTTTCTTTTACTCATCTCTCATCTTACCTGAATCTTGGGTTCAGGTTATTATTTGCACAATCTGTTCTGGGCAGTATTCTTCCCACTCCTGCCTTTATTTCTCCTTTGTCCTTATATTCTATCTCCATCTCTGACCCTTGAACCAATGCTAATAGCACATTGTGATTCATGATAGCAGAAGAAAGATGTGACATCTTCATGAAGTTTGAGCAACTGACTTCATCACTCTCCCAAAAGTTCTCTAGCAGTGAACCCCTTATTTTTTAGGATCAAAATTTTGGTGCCCAGAGTGAGCAACACCAACTAAGTGATCCCCTTTTCAGAATCATCAAAACAAGGTACACACTGTATTTGCTGCTCTATGTCATGAATGAATTTCTCATTTCTAGAAATATTTGAGCAGCAATTGGCCTGCATCAGGGAAGTCATAGAGAAGGGTAGAATGTTTGGGTTAGATGATCTGTCATTGAACCACTGGTGGACCATGTTCCCCTTCATCTTCAGCTTAGACTTCCAGCTTCGAATTTGGAAGAGAGCGCTGATCCAGATCATATCTAGATGATAGAGCACAGCTTGCAGTGTTTTCTTATTCGTTGCTCCAATTCCAAACCCTTCTACCCTTGAAGTTCTCTCTTGGGGCCACTTATCTCTCACCTGGATGACTGCTCTAGCCTCAAACTGTGCTCCTCCTTCACTCCGTGTATCCAATCCCTGAACTGAAGGGGAATGATCTTCAAAACATGCTCACCACTGCTGTCTTCTATGTGAAATCTTTAACACCTTCCTGTTATATCAACACTTGGATTAGAATAGAAATTCCTTACTATGGTCTAGAATAGGATGCAGCAAACCATTCCTGTAAAGGACCGCAAGATAGTAAATGTTTTAGGCTTCGAGAGTCAAGAGGATAATGTATATGTGTGTGTGTATATATACATACACACACACGGATACATACAGGGTGAGGCAAAAGTAGGTTTACAGTTGTGAGGATATGCATTCTTGTACTTATTTATTAATTATTGGATTAACATTCAATCTTATAATATACTTATTTTTATATTATTTATTATTGGATTATTTTTCATATGAACAACTATTAACCTACTTTCCCCACCATATATATATATACTTTTACTAAATATACATACTTTTATACTTATATAACTATTGAAAATGTAATCCTTTAAAAAATGTAAAACCTATTCTTAGCTGCTGCATCTGTAAGAACAGGGAGCAGTCCAGATTTGGCAGGCGGACAATAGTTTGCCAGCCCTTCCTTGGTTAGAAGATCCCTACCTCTGGATGTACCTTCTAACATTTTACTCTTGCTCACTGTTTTCAAATGTACTGGCCTTTTGTCTGCCTCTGAAACACTCCAACCTTACTCTTACCTCAGGACTTTTGTACCAGCCAGTTTGGATGCCAAAGATGCCCTTCCTTGATTTTTCCATGTTTGCCTCTTTGTCATGACTTCGTTGCCTATGAGATGTCACCCCATAGGGGCTCCCCAGACAAGCTTTTCTGATATTGCTCCCTCCTCCATCTCGATTAGTTATCACTCTTAGAAACGATCTTGCTACTTAATATGTTTCCTGGGTAGCTGTCTTCTCTCCAATGAGAATGTGACCAACCGGAAAATAGAGACCTAATCTGTCTTATTTTCTATTCTACTTTTGTTCTTAGCTATGATTATTTATAATACATTGTTTTCTTGGAAAACTGGAGTGGTCCATGATGCAAAATTCTGGATGTGCAGTTTTTGGTCTAAGAGTATTAATCTAAAATATTTAAGTCATAATAGCCTTTGCAGGTACATTTCCTCATCCAGCATACATCATTCCTCATACATCAAAATGTATTTGAATTTAGAGTCATAATAAATTACCCTTTTAGAAGGCTGCTTTTATGCCATGTTTATAAAAGCGTAGTTAGCATCTTTAGGGCTGATTTTGTATCACATCCTGTGTAATACATTTCATAGTTACTATTTATATTTTGAAATATCACCTATCTGCCCTTCATTTTTAAAGATGTTTCCTTGGTTTTCCTGAATGTTGTGTGTGTGTGTGTGTTTCCAAGGATGTAACCATGTGTGGAGTTGTCAAACAACAACTTGGAAATCAGCGAAGGGGACTGTAGAAATGTTGCTCTCTCCAATATTTGTGAGGTGAAAATTTCATGTTTAATTTGAAAGTGAGGGTATAGCATGCACAGAGATATGTATAAGGGTATTTATTGAAGCACTGATTGTGATAACAAAATTGGTGAAGAATCTCAAATATCTATCACTGAGGGATTTATTTTATAATTATGGTACAAATATATGATATAATACATTGAAGTCATGTACATCTACATTGTTAATATAAAAATCTGCCACATATTATTAAGGGAATAAGTAAATTACACATAGATATGTAAGCACAAAGGCATATGTACATATGAAGGGAAAAGATCTGGGAGATATACTCCTACTCTGGCATGTTAATAGTAATAATACTAGGCTTGGTGGTATTACTGATGTTCTTTATTTTAATATTATTTTTGTAATAACCATTTATTACTTTTATTAATAGAAATAATAAAACTATAAAAATCTGACACTTATAAATCTATTAATATATTTATATGACTATAAAAATAAAACACTCTGTCAAAATTTCTGTTACTGCTAGATACCCAATTTTATTCTATTTCATTTTGGGAGCTGTAAGAGTACCCTGTGGTTTGAGAAGGGATAAAGATGGGAGTATATTTAACCAATTTTACTAAACCCAATACTTCACTTATGAAAGAGATTGTAGATTCAAGTATTTTAAAAAATTATGCTTGGCCCAGGGAAATACTCTAGTGGCTAAATTAAATTTTATTACTTCTCCTATAGTGTGGTCTCTGTGTACTTAAGAATTATTTAGGCCGTGGTTTTGCTTTATATAGTTATTAGTATCATGTTGATTCACACCCACAAAGGTAGATTACTGGATGAAGGTTCTCTTTTTGACACCATAACTCACTCTTTCTAGAGCCTAGCTGTAATATCTTTTCAATACAGTGTATTGAATCATGTCTCAGGAGAAGAATCTTTCTCAGATTTATACACACACCCATTTTTGTTGTCACTCAAATACTAAAATATTTATGGATCTCTTTTAGGCTTTATTAGTCTTTTTTTAAAAAAACTCTATTTTAGTGGAAGTCTCTGCTACAGGCACATATAAATGGTATTGGATGCTTTTTACTCCTGTGAAGCATCTTTAACAAGGTTAGAAACCCTCAATGGGACAAAGGAGAGGAGCAGCCAAGTGGGGAACAAGGAAGAAAGACAAAAACCAAAGTGACATGTTATACTTTTCCCTGATTATATTATATTATATTATATTATATTATATTATATTATATTATATTATATAACATTTTATTTTCATGAACTTGTAAGAGTTTTATTCACCTTTCTTCACTATATATTTCTACATAGATCTAGTATTTTGAGATGTCAGTTTCTTTTATGTTTTAGTTGAAAGTTTCATTTTTGGTTTAGTCATTGTAAAAATTTTGTATGTCTGTATCCCTTTGGATTTTAGAACACTGTTTTCTTTCACTAAAAATATAAAATTGAGTTAATTGATTTCCTTCTTTGTTCTTAAAGATCATTAGTGAGAGCTGCTTGTGTTTTAGAAGAAGAATCAAGAAGTTTATACATGGCTAGCAATATCTTGAGCAACTGAAAATAGATACTTAAAAATAAAAGATTGGTTTATTGAGGAAAAAGGGAGAAAGGGAAGAAGGGATGGGGAGAGAAGACGAAAATCCTTGAAGCATGGCAAAGGGGGAGAAAAAAGGCAAAGACACAGCATAGGTTAAAATGTGTTTTCTGGTAGAGACCAAGGTTGTTCTCAACTTCTTAAGAAGGAGAATTAATCTTTTCTGAGCCATCATTGGGTGGCTGTTAATTAAATGATACCACATCTTCTTATCTTCAGACTTTCATAGCTCTACAGCTAAGTGCTGAACTTGCTTTTTCAACAGATAAGATTTTCCTTTGGCAGCTACCTGTAACTTTCAGCGAAAGCTTAAAGCTCCCACTGCTTTAAAGTTCTCCTTTTATTCACTTGCCAAGAAAATAAAAGTTGCTTAATTTTGCTGACTAAAATTAGTTTAGCAGTAGTAGGAAAGATTAGGAGCTGTCTCCTCACTCCGTACTTTCCCCAGATATGCAGGAGTGAGATATTAAAGCATGTATGCTGTTCTGCAGGAGTTTCCAAGCCAGAGCCCCTTGACGCTTACACTGTCTTGATGATTCTACTTTTTCAGTTCATTTCTGTTTCTGTCTGATTGGCCTTTTATTTCATTTTTCCTGCTTCCCTATTTCCTCTCTTGTACTGTAGCGAAGCATCATGGATTTGGAAAATGTGGTACTTTACAGTGTTTGTATGTAATTCATGAATAGACAGTCCTATCACTCAGGAAATCTTATCTTCTTCAAGGCTGAGCCAGTGATGCTCCAGATACACCCCCCTGGTTTTCTCTGGGTGTCTGGAATCCTGAACAGGACCCCAGCACAAGGAGGGAAGGCTTTATGTCAGGAGGAAGGCAACCTCCTCATCCAGGGAGGCAACATGGCTCTTTGCTTCTTTGTTTAGTTGACATTCACACTTCCTCTCTGTCTAGTTGGACTTCACACTAAGAAAAGAGGAAGATGTGTAATTCCTAAGTATGATGGCCTTGAAAGATCTACAATGTATTCTTCTACTAGTCATTGCATTGTCTTGGCTAAGGAATAGATGAGATCCTAGGAGAGGTCTGAAGCAGTGTGGATTCTCTTGCTGTATCCGTATCTTGCTCAATGGGCTTTTATTGTGATTTCTTTTTTTTTCATTTTTTTTACCTTCTCCAAAATCATCTTTGTAGTTTTTCACCTGAAGTTTTGTCCATTCCTTATCTATTATGTTGTCTCTTGCTTCAGTAAATTCCTCACCCAGGATGCTTTTATTCTATGATACTTCATTTCCAGGGGTCAGCGTAAGGCTAGCAGCTGTATTGAACATTACATACTTATGTGATCCATGCTTGCTGGTTCTTGTCCTCTGTGAAATCAAAACAAACTTTGGTAGACGTAATGCACACACAGACACACATACTTCACTGTCATAAAGACACATTGTAATAAATGATGCTCTAGATATAGTGTTGGGGCAGGAGAAACTAATTTGGACTGGGGAGAGGAAGAAAAATTCATCCGCTACTATTCTTTACATTTTCACTCTAGGTAAGGCATTGGTGTTAAACCTGAAAAAATACTAGGCAGGCTTTCTCCTTTCAGGGAGATTGTATGAGAGGGCATGAACACAGAAACCATCAAAGGTGATGACAGGAAATAACCAAGTCAGAATCTCTGGTGGAGGCGGGAAGCTTTGGAAGACTTGGGTAAGGGAGGATGCCTTTGTGCAAGATTGGGGCTTTTGAGGATGGATTCAAGTAGGGAGGGGCAAGAGGAGGATGATTTGAGCCAAAGTGAAAGGTGAATGCATAACTCTAGATTGGTGCGTAAACCAGTGACGATAGAATATATTTACTCTGACTTAAAATTCCTTCAACCGAATGTTGCGGGGGCGGGGGGCGGGGGGGACGGTCTAGAAAAGCTTGTTTGTGTTTGCAAAATAAAAGCACATGGGAGCTTGTCCTTTATGTCCCTTTCCAGGCTCCTTACCTGGGACTCTTTCTAATAAGAGAGTGGAGACAGTTTAAATTCTGTACAAGATACCAGTTTACCTGACTCTGGTCTGCAGTGTGAGAAGCTCTTTTGCTGATGGACAAAAGGTATTTTCCTGCATGAATCTGTTTTTCAGATGATAGCTTTTGCCATCTGACTCCTTGTTCTCTTGCGGTTAAGCATCTCAAACGGTTTGCAATGGGGGCATTCCATTTAACTGCCTGGGTCACAGTGAGCAGGGCTGGAAGGAGAGAACGGCGTGTAACCATTTGTAATAGCGTTGTGTGGTTTACTGAGAGAGAATGTGTAGGAGAAATGGAGCAGCTCAGGCTAGGAGCAAAAGACCAAATGCATAATCCAATGTGGAAATTATGCATTTGGCCTTAATATATAGAACACAGAAGGGAAATGTAGTCAGCAGATATCTGGCAAGCTGATGCCAAGTAAGAGAAATGGGTGGATACTTATCCTTCGGGGAATAATATCTGTCATTGGAAATGACTTAGCTAAGTTCATAATCATTGTCATTGGACACAAATTAACTTTTCTCTGAGATGCCAACCATACTGTGTAATGGAGCACTATTACGTTGTTAAAAATATATTTGTTGAGTCCATAGAGGCATAATAAATTGTAAGCAAGCGGAAACGTATTAAAACATGAAGAGAAAATGATTTGCAATAAAGTCCAAATATTCAGCCTGGGAAAGAGATTTTAAATGAATTTAAGTGCAAACCCATCAGTGGGAGTGGTAGCTGCAGCAGTGTGCCAAATGGTCAAACTTTCACGTAACTTTTTTTTTTTTTTTTTTTTACCAGATCTAGTCTTCAACTGTAACTCCTGGTGTTGGTAAAGGTGTGAGGTTTACTCCGGACATAAGAGATTGAATGTTTCCTACTTTGATCTAAAGGAAAAACCCTGAGAAAGGTAACCAAGTTAACAAAGGTAACAGCCGGCTGTCTGGAAGTGTTGAGTTCCCATTTCATAAGTTAAATAAATGCTGGCAGAGCACTCCCTCTCTGTCAGGAGCTGTGGGTGTAGGGCTTAGACCCCTAACAGAGGTGGGAGGGTGACGCGAACGTGGGAGGGTTCGCAGTGCAGAGACAGAGATGAGGAAGTTGCAAGCATTCATTAGGAAGCAGCTGCCATGGGCTACATGGTGACAGGGTGATCCCTCTGGGACAGGCTTTAATGGGGAAGCCTGAGAGCATGATTTACATAGGTATAAGCAAACAAGAGGTTAGAAGGTGGGCATGGGGTGGCAGAAAGTACCCAAGTGAGTTTTGCTTGGAGAGAGGGTTTATTGTTCTGATTAGGTACAGATGTGCCATGGGGTAAATGTCAGTTTGGCCTGAGGCATATCCACACGGCGAAGAGATTTGCATACCAGGCTAAAGAGTCGGGACACTTTCTTCTGGATCTGTGGAACACTGACAAAGTTTCTGAAGTGACAGTGTGTTTCCAGCAGGTTTTTCTTATGTAAAGTTGAGTGTTAATAAGTTAGAGTGGCACCTGTTAGAAGGTTCCTGCAGGAATGGACAGACGAGATGCTAGGGAATGTTGAGAAAAAAGATCAGCTGCAAAGTAATAGAGAAGGACGACTTCATAAAACTTTGTGAGTGAAGTTCAAAGCAAGTGAAATGAAGTCCAAGGAGATGCTGTGGGCTAGGTGAAATTAAGTCAGACACAAAGGACAGGTATTATATATTCCACTTCTATGAGGTTCCTAGAATATCAAATTCATGGAGGCAAAAAACAGAATAGGGGTTACTAAAACTGGGGAGGAGGAAATAGGGAATTAATATTTAATGGGTACAGGATGATGAAACATTTTGCAGATGAATAAATGTGATGGTTGCACAATAATATACATGTACTTGATGCCACTGAAATGTACACATAAAATAAATGAAATGGTAAATTTTGTGTTATATAGATTTTACCACAATAAAAAAATCCAAAAAAGAGCCCTGGATGGTGTAGCTCAGTGGATTGAACACTGGCCTGCAAACCAAAGGGTAGCTAGTTCGATTCCCAGTCAGGGCTCATGCGTGGGTTGCCGGCCAGGTCCCCATTTGGGGGCCTCTTAAGTAGAGGCAACCACACATTGATGTTTCTCTCCCTCTTTCTCTCCCTTCCCCTCTCTTTAAATAAAATTAAATAAAATCTTTTAAAAAAATCCAAAAAAGGTTCTGTGATCTGACATAGTGATTAGAAGATTAATGAACTATAGGGAGAAATCATTAGGAATGATTTCTCATTTGGTACCTGAACATGGCTCATTTCAGTCATATGAAGTTTGAGGAAGAGTGTATTCAAGTAGAATTTTTTTCAGGGTTTTGTAAAGTTTTCAGTCATCATGGTGGGCTTAGAGAAATAGTTCTATGATGGAAACTTGTTAAGGCAGATGTGTTTCTAGCCAACTGTCTCTAATACAGAGAGCCTCTCTTCTGAATACTTGTTCTAAAGTGAGGTTTGCCCCTTCAAACTATGTCAAAGAAGGAGAGGAGAAATAGTTTGAAGGGAAATTTGATAGGAGTTTAAACCCTTCAATTTGCTCAAATATGAGAGAATGAAATCAAAAAGGCTAAATCAGGACAAGGAACAGGTATATGTGGGAATTTGTGGCCTTAGAATATAGATATTTAGTTTTGTTTATATGTTATATATATGCTAATTCTTTGTGCATGCATTTTAAGGCCCCCTTGGTATGTCATTTCTCTATCGTATGTGATGGTTGGCTTGTCTCCTGAATGAGGTAGGATTATGCCTCCAAGTGTAGCTAAAAATTTCCTGCTTAGTTCCAACCTTATTGAAAAAGGAAACAGAGATTTAATAGAGAGTCTTGGGGTTAACTTCTGAATTGATTCAGGGGATTCAAAACCTTGTGCCTTCTAATAACTGGCTTCTGAATGTTGGGCAAGTTCTTAGCAGTCATAGAGCTATCCAGCAAAAAAGATGATTGACAATTCATAAATTTTAATAATTTTGTTGAATCTTTTGAAAGGTATTGCCTATTTACAGAATGTACTGTTAGACATTGTGGCAATGAATCATCTCGTTAATTGTTTTGTGTAAGCTCTTAGAGCATATTGTTTATAAATATATACAATTTGCATCCTATCTCTAGTTGATGTTGAACAATAAGCATCACGGTCATGGAGGAACCCGAAGAACACACTATTCTATCACTGTAAGGCAGATTCATTTTAAATTGAACTTTAAGTATATTTGATGAGTTTCTTTATCTTGTTTAATATCTTTGCACTTTCAGAATTTCAAAATCATTGCTTTTATTTGCACTGATATTTAAAACACTAAGATTCACCACTGGCAAACTACAGACTACAGTCCATGGGTCAAATCCAACCAGCCACCTGTTCTGTAACAACGTTTTATTGGAACACAGCCATGCTCATTCATCCTGTGTTGTGTTTGGCTATTTTCAGCCTTCAACAGCACAGTGGAGTTGTTGCAACAAAGATTGTCTCGTCAACAAAACCTGTAATACTTACTGTCTGGTCTTTTACAAAAAATGTCTAGAGCATTATGTTGGGAAGATTGCTGAGCTCTCAACTAATGTCAGAAGAAAAAACAACATTAAGATTTAAAAAGAATTATATTAAAATTAGACCTTCTGTTAGTTGCCACTGTAGATGATACTTTGACAATATTGATAATGCATGAATAACCTAATACTCTTAGTGTATCTAACTTCCTGAGGTTAGATAAAGGCAAATTCAAACACTGGCCCCTCTGTTTTATCTGGTGTGTTTCTTCTCTTCTGACACAATTAACGATAGGAGAACTTGCAGAGTCACTTTTGCCTTTGCTGATATTGAGGAACAATGGTACACAGATGAGTCATGAGTGATCCATGATCATTAAATATGTTTTTTGAGCCACACTGGGAACCAAAAGTTCTTTTTAAAACTTAATTGAAAATGTTTAAAATTTACACACATACAGCCCTGGCTTGTGTGGCTCAGTGGATTGAGCACTGGCTTGCACACCGAAAGGTCATTGGTTCGGTTCCCAGCCAGGCACATGCCCGAATTATGGGCTAGGTCCCCAGTAGGAGGCACTTCAGAGGCAACCACACATTGTTGTTTCTCTCCCTCTCTCCCTTCCCCTCTGTCCAAAAATAAATAAAATCTTTAAAAAACATCTACACACATACATAACAATCTAGAATTTGAAAATCTCTGAAAGTCAAAATAGCTAACAATACTTGCACATACTCTTGTATGGCAATATTTGGTTAGAATTAACTAGTGGCCCTGTCTCTGGTTTACTGTATTCTCAAGTACTTTTCCACCCAACCTACCTCACTCATTTTTGTCCTGTTTGGCCATCAACGTATATTAATTTATGATCCTTGACATTGATAGCATAGAAACAAAAAAATTAAGGACTACTAACTAACTACTAACTAAAGTAGTAGTACTAGGACTACTAACTAAAGTGTGGCCGCAGGGTTTAGAAAAGAGGTAAAGAAGTTCTTTACCAAAGTTGAGCTTTTCTATTCTCAATGGTAAATTAGATTGATGATATTTTCATGGCTTTGATAACTAGAATCATTTTTCATTGGAAAAAGAATGGGACTAAAGGATTCACAAAGCTTTTATTATGTTTCGCTGTGTCTTTATAGTCGAAGTGGAAAAGTTGCAGGTGGGTGTGGGATGTGCTAACAGTCCAGAAAATTAAGGCCAAAAGCTCCTTGTTGGGTTCCAAGCAGTTTCCCATAGTGCCCTTCCACTAAAAGGAGTGTATTTAAGTGAGGTCAGTGGGCAGCTGTCTATAGTGTTTGTGCTCCCTGAGTGAGTTAATTCTATCACAGTGGGCATTTCCAGATAAAAGGAGCAGAGATGCTTGAAAAGCATTTCAGGATGTATCCTCTGAAGCCCATTTAACAGAAAAGGCATGGTATCAACATTTTTTCATGGGTTACTGACTTCTTGTGATAAATTGTTTTCTCACGTATTATGCAGCTTGGTTCACCTCTTGAAATCTGGAAATACTTTTTTTGCAGAAAGAAGGAAAAGGCAGAAGTGTGGAGGCTGGGAACATGCACGATCATTTGATTTGTTCAGACACTTCTCCCGAAAGGGCAGCAAACATGCTTAACTTATTTTATGGCTGGAGCCTTTTTATGTTTGTGCAACTCCATTCTCTGGATCCCCCTTCACATGTAATTCCACTCCATTCAGCAGAAGCCAGGTGGTGCTGCTGGGAATGATGCTGCTGCTTCCAACAAGAGGATTTGGCTCCTGCATTTGTGGTGCTGTCAGATGTTTTACCTTCCAGAGGAGGGGATTATACGGATCAGGCACTAAGCCAACATTTAATCTGTATTGTTTACATTTGGAAATACATCTCAAACTTTGGATCTCCATTTGAATGTAAGATAGATACCTAAATGAACACTTCTCTTTTATAGTGTCCTTCTTTGTTCTGACTGTCCTTCTTGTGCCCCCAGAATTCCCCAAGAAAATATAACATGGAAAAGAAAAAAATAAAATATATGCATCAGAATTATGCCTTAAAACAAAGAGTGTTGGATTGATTCTATATGTATCTTTGTCCAATGATGTTAGTACTTTGGTACTTCTGGTACTTTGGCTCGTAATTAAAAACACGCTCAGTGTCACCTACATTGCCTCTGCATTTTAATTCCAGTGTCACCTGTCTGAACTCTCTTTGTTGGAATTCTGCCAATGTCAATCCTTGAGACCACAACTCGCATTTCCATATCTTCTGTTTCCTTTCCCGGGTGTAAGCAATTATTAGTTGGGTACCTAGCATTTTCCCTTGGTATATAGGTTCTCCTGAGCATATGGGAAAAAAAAGGTACCCTATGAGGCAGTCTGTTGCCTTCTATTTGTAGGCACTCTTACTCTATGAACAAAAAGTTTAATTACTAGAATATGGTATTATCAAACACTGGATTTACAGCCTTCATAAGGATGTTGGTGGACTTGTACTTTCCCAGTTGTATGCATGTTAACCTAGACGAATCCTAGTTTCCAGGATGAGGGCAAGGGGATGTTATGATGTCATTCCTTCCGTTTTATTTCTGCCTAGAAGGGATCTGTTACTATTTTCTGCCCTTACATCATCATATATCCTCTTGGATTTGTCTTAGAGGGATAACTTTTGAGGGCCTTCTAATTCATTCTGTGTTTAGTTTATCAGGGATTAGCCAACTATGGCCCTTGGGCTAAATTTGACTCACCGCCTGTTTCAGTAAACAAAGTTTTATTGAAACACATCACACTCATTTGTTTATATATCAACTGTAGCTGCTTTTCCTCTATCCTGGTTGAGTAGACTACTATAGCAGAATTACTACATACTAAATGGATGAAGCCTAAAATATTTACTTGCAAAGTAATTTGCCAAATGCTGAATTATGCATGCATTTAAGATATATTTGTTAAGTGTGTAAAATTTTACTGTGTGCCAGATATATAGGATCTACGTATAAAGGATGTAATACTTTCTCTCAAAGAGCTAACAGTCTTGTGGAAGAGACAGACACTTCAGCAATAGCTTAACCACAGAATAAATGCTCTAAAAGTGAATTTAGTAGCCAATGAGTTTAGAATAAGGAACACATAACTGTGCTGGAGGGCCAGAGGAGGTGGTTTAGAAGAGGGCTTCATGAAGAGGCAGTCTTTGAAGGAGAGAACTTACCCAGGTAGAGGATAGGAGCCCCAGGCCACGTTTCTTGCAGAAGGAGAAACGTGAGCAAAGTTGCAGGCGAAGTTGAGACTATGACTGCTTCGGGAAATAGTTCAGTTTGGCTGAAGCCAAAATTCTGAAGGACTGTCACCAGCTAAAAAGCTTGTATCACGTGGAGCTATTAGAGTTTTTAAAACAGTGCGGTGGAGAACAGAGTAAGGGGAGGAAAAGCTAGAAGCTGGTTTATCTTACTCGTGTAGATATTTAAGGAAATTCTCTTCATATCCAACTTTCTGTTCTCTAGCTTGGATATCGTCTTTATCTATTTGCTTGAAAAATTATTATTATTTTTTTTAAAAGCAAGGGAGAAAAGCTTTCAGTCAGGTGAAATCATTGTTATCCTACTTCAAGTTGGTATTTTGGGGAGGGGTTTTCTTTTGGGAGGTTTTGGGTTGCTTTTTTCACTCTTTGTTCCAAGACGAGGGCAAGTATCACTTTCTGTTGACCCCAGGAAGAACCTGTGCATGGTGCAGAATCCTAACAATTCTCCTTAATTATTACAAGACACAAGAAGACTATTCACTGGAAGTATTAGGTCAGGTGGCAGGAATGCTTACATTTGGTGCCCATTTCCTAGTGTCCATCAGAGCTGTTTGATACTTGAAATGAACTGCTTTTTACATGGCAGTAGGAATTAAGCAAGATGAATGAAAAAAGAATGTTTTCTTTGCTATGAAAATTCCTCTGACTGTGTTAAATTAAAATATATTATTAAAACTTTTCCTATCTTTCAAGATGGCATGTGAAAAACTGAGAAGCCAGAAGAAAGAAGAAGAAACCAGAAGCCAAGAAGGCTGATGTGGGTGGCATGGTTAAAAAGGGTAACTTCAAGGCCAAGACACCTAAGAAGGGGAAACCCCATTGTGGCTGAAACCCTGTACTATTCAAAGGAATTGACAGATACTCTTGGTCAGTGATGTAATCCCACAAGGCCATGTACAAGAGGAAATATTCAGCAGCTAAATCTAGGACTGAAAAGAGAAAGAAGGAGAAAGTTCTTGCTACTGTTACAAAACCAGTCAGTGGTGACAAGAATGGTGGCAGCTGAGTGGTTAAACTTTGCAAAGTGCCTAGATATTATCCTACTGAAGATGTGCCTCAAACACAGTTGAACCATTGCAAGAAAACCTTCAGCCAGCATGTCAGAGAACTATGGGCCAGAATCATTCCTGGGGCCATTCTGGTCATCCTCACTGGGTGCTACAGAGCCAAGAGGGTGGTTTTCCTCAAGTAGCTGAGCAGTGTCTTGCTGCTTGTGACTGGACCTCTGTCCCTTAATTGAGGTCTCTGCATAGAACACACCAGAAATTTGTTGTTTCCTCCTCCACCAGAATTGGTATCAGTGGTGTGAAAATCCCCAAACATCTTACTTTAAGAAGCTGCGCAAGCCAAGACACCAGGAGGGTGAGAATTTTGACACAGAGAAAGAGAAATACAAGATTACAGAGCAGCACAGGCTGATCAGAAAGCAGTGGACTTGCAAATTCTGCTAAAAATAAAACTTTCCTTCAATTCCAGGGTTGCTTCTGGTCTATTTGCTTTCACACACGGGCTTTATTCTCACAAAATTGTGTTCTAAATTTCTTACAAAGAGCCTAATTAAATAATTGATCTGTTAAAAGTAAAAATAAAATATATTATTAATTAGTAGATAACACTAATGGAGATTTAATTTATTTTCCTTGATCAGAAATGATGTTTTTAAACTTCTCACTGTGGTTTTTATCTTTGTTCAACTTCAAATCCCTCTTTGAAGTCTTAAAGAAAAATGTTGCTCTCACACATCAAAGCTCAGAAATAGTCTTCCAAATCCCTGATCAATTGTGTTATCCAAAGGGTGACAATAACTAGCATTTACAAAACCTTTCAGAATGGAAAGTGCCTTTAACATACTAGATTATCTCATTTTACCTTCAAAACCTTTTGAGGTGGATGCTCCCGTGACCGCCTCACAAGCTGAAAATGGAAGTTTCGTGATGTTAACTGTAAGGGGCAGAGTTCAGAATCAAAATGCTGACTTCAGCGTCTGTGCTTTTTAAATTCTGAACTGATTCCCTCCCCCTGCTGAAGTAATGCACAGATGTAACCAACCGTGTCAGAAACAATGGCTCCTTGCCATTAGAATCAGTCAAACAAGAAGGGTAGGTTTCTCAGATGAAGCCCTATTGCCCACCTGTGCTCCTGTGCTCACTCAGGCAGAATTTTACCTCTTTCAGGCTACAGAGAACTTTCCAGGCCAAGCAGTCCACATCAGAGAGTACATAGTTTCTAAACCAAGGCCAGCATTCAAACTCACATAATCTGTCCTACTCTGCCCCCTGCCTTCCTTTCTCCCCCTCTTCCCCAAACCTCTTTTTTTTGTTGTTGTTGTTTTTGAATGCTGGGCTCTATCTCTATTCTTGCCCCATCTTGGTAATCTTGGGTATTTCATTACTTAAATAACCTCTGTAGCCTTGCCTTATCAATTCAACAATTGCAATGAATCCAATTAACATTTTTGAGCACCTATGATGCATTAAAAACTCTGCAAAGTATCCGAGATAGTGTAAAAGGGTAGGCTTATAGTAGACTCTTGATATTTAGAAAGTTTGCATTTTAGCTGCTATTCTTGGTCCTGGACTCCCCTGGACTCTCTCAGTCTGTTGTGGCCCATGCCCCCATGCAGTAGGGTTGGTGATGATACCCTTGGAAAGACTTGATAAAGGCTTGGTGCTGATAGCTGCCATTGAAGAAGGGCTTCTCAGAAAATCACTTCTAAGGTTTATTCAGACTTTTGACCCATAGACCACCTAAGTCTGATGAGCATTCTTTGGTCTTTCTGAAGGAGAACATGGTTGTGTGGAAGAGATACAAATGAAAATACTCTTTTTCTGTCTTTTCTCTTTGGTTCTTCCCTCCTGAATGGCTAGCTCAGTGGTTTTTAGGTGCTCCATTATACATTAATATTAATCTGTGATTACATTTATTCAAGTCTTGGCAAAATAAGAAAAAAATGTTTTAAATTCTTTTTTCAGGAAATTATGGTGGTGACAATGATAGTTTGAAAAGAAAGTAATTGCTTGGCAAAATAAAGTTTTGCAACCTTTTGTAGGTTCATTACACTTTTTGGATTCTTTTTCTGGCCCATAAAACACCACCATCTGGGCACTGCTCTTGCAGCTTGCCAGGGTTTAGACTCACTGAATTGGACAGTTGCCTGGACCCTTGAGTCTAGGGCCTAGACAGAGGCCATAATGACCATTTATTTGTCTTCTTTGCAGACTTGAGTCTATTACTTTCAAAAGCATAACTCTATTATTGTGAAGGATGCCATGAATGGTGCAGGGAATGTTGTGGATTGAGATGCCAGGTGATGCCATTTACATGATAGTTGATTTTAGGTCTGTGTACATGGCATCTGTGGAGTTGTCCAGTGCTGCGCAGTGCCCAGCTTTCCCAGCCTTATGTGGCAGTTTTGATACTGTTTGGGTCACTGTGGCCATAATGTGATTTCCCTCTCCCCCATAATTAGCTGCTTCTTGCCTCAGGCTCTGTTCATTCCGACCTTGTACTTACTGATGTCTTCTAGGGCCACCTTATTCCTATGACTTATTGAGAATCCAGTGTTTGTTCTTCATTAGAAGTTGACCTGAGGCTTTACGGCCAGGAAGAGGAGATACTGAACTGCAGTGTTGTGACAATCACACAGCATATTCTCTAACAGTGTTTAAGGGAGGCAGGATTAAGAGTGAAAAGAACTTGGCCTGAGGATTTGCTAACTGTGTGAGCAATCCTTCACTTCTTTAGAGTTCATTTCCTCGTATGCAGGATAAAGGTAATAAAGCGTACTTTGCAATTGTTTTTCTTTGGGTAAAAATTAATAGAGATAATGGATGTAGAATGTTTGAAGCAGGGTCTGGCACAAATTAGCAGCATACACTAGCTGCCTTCAAAATGGAAGTTATCATCTCCTCATCATCTCTTTTATTTTCTCGTTCCAGCTCTGTTATTGATACATTGAGGACTGCTGTGTCTTCTTGGTAGGTTGACTCTGTTGTCACCTGCAGTGACCCTCTCTGTGCCTGGTGGTTTCCTTTTCTCTGAAGCTCACTTTATCTGATATTTGTATAGCTATGCAGCTTTCTTTTAGCTGATGCTTCCATGATTATGTTACATATACATATATTATATATGTATGTGTACATATATCTTTGCTATAATATTGTGTCTATCTTTGTCACTATATTATGTACATATATCTTTGCTAATATATTACATTTAAAATGAGTTTCTTATAGATAGCATATAGTTGGATAATTAAGAAGCCTATTCTGTTGATTTTTGTTTTAATTTGTATATTTAAACCCTTTATATTTAATGTAATTTTTGATATGTTAAGTTTTAAGTCATCTGTCACTTTATTATTTGATGTTTTTTTGTTCTCTTTGTTTTATGTTTCTTTCTTCCCTTTTCTACCTTACCTGGGGGTTACTTGAATATATTTTGAGTTACATTTTACTTTGTCTGCAGTTTTTTAAAAATTATATATCTTCATAGAATGTTTTTTTATTTATGCAACCTTACTGAAGAAAAATAAATCAATTACTAGCAGAGCTATCAGTTGATCACTCATTTATTGACAACTTGCATCATTTATTCAGTGTTATATTACACTACATTGGACCTCCTAACAATTTAAATAAAAATTGCAAAATGTTGGAGAGCCTATTTTGAAACACAAAGGCGTATGACTTCCAATTTTCATTCTCTGTATAACAAGAGCAGGTCATTCCTTTACTGACATGCATAAAATACATCACATTTTCTGTTCTGTTGATGCTGTAAATTCAATACCAATTCTCCAGCCACATCAGTTATCAGACCAAAGTGTATTGTGTAACCTCAGATCTCTAACAGTGGAAAGCTTAATCAAAGATGGATGCTACTAGAATAATGTTGCTTCCTGTGATGTGACAACCGAGCATCCATCTCCCTCCCCTTCAGATGCCTTCTTCAGCCTGTAAGAGCAGTGAGGCTGGTTTTAGTCTTGTAACCAAGGTAGAGCGAAGACATTGGCCCCATAATACATACGCATGCTCCACTTAAAAAAAGTCTAAATCTGGGGCAAGTGTTCTCTTGTAACTACTTCACAGTTTCTAAAGGCAGTTATTGCCCTGACCTGTGTGGCTCAGGTGATTGAGTGCCATCCCGCAAAGTGAAAGGTAGCTGACCAGGGACTGGACTGGCTAAGAGAGGCCGCGGACTGATGCTTCTCTCTCACATCGATGTTTCTCACCTTCTCTTTCTCCCTCCCACCCCCTCCTTCTAAAAGTAAGTAAGTAAGTAAGTAAGTAAGTAAGTAAGTAAATAAATAAAATCTTTAAAAAATAAAAAAAATTAAGAACAATTATTATCCAAAGCTGGAAGAACTTAAGTCTTCTCTAATGAGCATGTAAATATATGGAGGGAGGTAAACAAAAAACAAAATGAAAAAAGATGACATCTGATAGGGGACCAATCACATAAAAAAATTAAAAAAGGAACAGTAATTTAGAGTTTATTCCAGCTCTGATGCAGGTTTTTCGGACTCCAAGGCAGCATCACCTGGCATGCTTCTGAGTGCATTCCCGAGATATTCTGTTGCTCTTATCTCTGGCACTGGAGGGCATCTGGGTTTGGATCGCATAGCAGCAAACAAGTGGGATAAAAGAAGTTCAGAAAGCATTAAAGCAGGAGACCACTGTGATTTTAGAATAACGAGACAAATTCTGTCATTGCTGTGAATATTTGGATGAGAAGCTCTTGTTGCAAATGCAACTGTGGGTGGCTTTAAGGGGCAGCGTGTAGGGAAATGAATTGTCAAAGAGAATACACTGCCTCGATGTGGGCCATCATCAGGCCGGATAAGCGGGGCTTGCCCATGAGACATTAGGATTTTTGAAAATAGTTTTCAGAGTGCTTGCTCTACAGATGATCTCATATTCTCCTCTAAAGACATACTAATTTATATGCTTGAAGTTCAAGTCGAGATACTCTTAATCTGCTTTACATTGCCCTGCCCTCCCAGTGAGTTAAGGGACAGAAGAGTACACATTAGTGAGGCTCCTAAGTCTTCTTGAAGTAACTGTGTAAACTGAATATGTACTTTAAATTATAAAAATAAAATGTCATTATAAATTGGAATTTCTTATCATTATCTGCCACTATCCTTTTTACATGCTTTATTTTTACTATTTATCTACACATGTGATTATATAGAGATTCTTATTATCTTAACAAATTTTTTATTTGATTAATTTATAGTGCTCCAGAGCCTGAGCATGGTGGGTCTATTGACCAGATTTTAGAAACTATGACAGCTCTGGAAACAGGATTTATTTTCCCTGAACAATCTGTTTGGAGTCAGAAGAAACTTCTGAATCGTGTTGTAATTATTTCTGTGCTTTTAAAAATATTGCCACCCACTTATGTCTTCCTAAATAAATAGTTCTGTTTTGCATGATTTTGAACTTAGTATAAGTGCAAACATACATTTATATTCTTTTGTATTTTGCTGCTTCTGCTTAATATTATGGTTGTAAAACTCATTCATGGGTTTTGAGAAGATATAAGTAAACAGGTAAATTATATGTAATCTAGCAGAAAAATCAGAAGAAGGCTTGAGTAGAGATTTCAAAAAGGAAGAAACTTACATGGCCAGAATTATATTAAAAAGTGCACAGCCTCATTAGCAACAAGGAACATTCAAATCAACAACCACTAGACAATCCTACCATTCATCTGTCAGATTTGAAAAAAGTGAAAACCTTGACAACACTTCACATTGGTGAGAATGAAGAACAGTAAGAATTTTCGGACACTGCAGGTGGGAGCAAAATTTATAGTACAACCATTTCTGAAAACCATCTGGCACCACGATGGGCAAGACCCCAGTGTTCCATTCTTACCTACATGGTATAGAGACTCCATGACACAGTGAATTAGGACTCTGTAAAGAATATGTATAGCAAGATTATTCACAGTTGCTCCAAACTAGAAGGGACTGGATAAATCAATTATAGCAGGTTCATAAAGTAGAATGTTATATACAGCAATAAAAATAAGCACAGCAACATTCACTCTGTATTTCAGTGAATTAACTTTGTCTCTTATCTATCTCTTTAGTTTTTAACTATGTCTAGTGACATTTTGGGAGTTTCCTAAACTATCACAATCTATAAAAATGTCCCTTTTTGCATATTAGCATAAATATGGTGAATTGTCATTTCTTATTCAAATAAAATCTAAATGGTGGGTGGCATTTTTTTTCCAGCTCAAAGAACAAAACAAAGTTGAAATGTGTGCTGCCCTCAACGGGTCCGCCCAGCGCAGCCCTACCTCTCACACAGCACAGTCTCGAACTTTTGAAAAAAGCTCGTTGGGAAATTCCAGAAAACCAAACAGTAGCTCAGATCAAGGTGGCAGAGAGAATGCAACCCAAAGGGAAAATGCCGTTTGGTGTTTATTTGGAGAATCTCTATATACCTGGGAACAATTTGAAAATAAATTGTTGTTCAAAAATTTGTGACCGGGCGTAAAAGCTGGTGAATGAATTTTGCAATCTTACAGTCTGTTTCTTTTTTTAATCCAGGAAAAATTGAGGAATGGGAAGAAGGTAAGGGCTCCATACCCACGCCTACAAAGTTCTTGCGGAGCCCTAAGCATTCTACATGTAGTTTAGATGTAAGAGATTTAATTCAAAGCTTTGGGAAAGTAATCTGATCTTAAACCACAGCTCCCGTTAGCATCGCTTTATAACTGCTCAAACAGCAGTTTGTGTTCTCAGGGTTGGTTTTATGTAACTAGGCACTGCAGGTCTGGCGAAGCTTTGACACGGTGCCTCTTTAAGTCAGTTCTAACTTATCAGCAGTGGGATAGCAATAGCAGCCATTGACTCACCTGCTTTTGATAGCATTTGCTAAGTCTTCCAGGCATAAATGCCAGGCTTAAGTGGCAGCATACCAGGACTGCATGTACATTGGAGACTTCCAATTATATTTCCAAGGGAGAATTTGGCATTCAAACTCAAGCTTCTTTTTGCCTCCAGGTATAAAATCACTGCAGTGCAGAATAAATGTGTCAGGATGTCTGCTGGAGGGGAGGAAACCCAGACTATTAAATGAAGATTCATAGAAATGTCTACTAGGACATACCCCAAAGGCTGTCTGCCTAGTCTTAACTTCTCCTACTTTGGTCGATTCAAGATCCACCCCAGAGCCTGCTGGACTGAGGTGTCTATAGGTAATCCAGCTTCATTTAGTGTTCTCCTTCTGGAATGGAGAGTTTAACCTCAATTTACCAAGTGTGATCCTGATCACTGTGGATAAGCCTCCTGCCATCTGGACCGAGGTTACATAAATTCTGAATGCTTGGCTGTATTGCATTAGCAGCCAGTGTGCCCTGGTCAGCCACTGGGTCTTTAGTTTTCCCATCTGTAAAGTGAAAGAATTAGACTAAATGGCTCTTACAACTAGATTGATTAACTTTGACCTGAGCTTGTCTTTTGACATGATGCCCTTTACTTTGTGCCTTGCCAAGATTTTTGCATTCAGGCTGGAAACTGTCAGCTTAGCAAAATATCCTTAAGAGCAAATATGTACTCTAATATTCAGCCTGTTCCTGGCTAAGCATCGTCATTTCCTGAGGATCCAGCAGGGCTTGTTCTAGAGTCTGTCCTGAATATTGACAAAGACAGCTAACAGGGAAAATTATTTACAATGTTACTTTATAATAATTTTAACATCAAGTGTCCTTAACTTTAGGCCTGTGGACTCCACAAACAAGTCTATATGCGTGTGCATGCATCCTCATTGTCCTTATGAAAAGGAAAGGGTCCAATGCTTTCTCTTTTTTTATTATTGTTCAATTACAGTTGTCCCCATTTTTCCCCTACCACTGTCCCCTGCTCCCCCCACCCCCTACCTCCCATATCTAACTCTCCCCTGCCTTGTCTTTGTCCATGGGTCTTTTACATGTTCCTTGACTTCACCCTTCCCCTTCTTTTCCCCATTATCCCCCTCCCACTTCCTCTCTAGTCACTGTCAGTTTGTTCTTTATTTCCATGTCTCTGGTTCTATTTTGCTCACTTGTTTGTTTTGTTGATTAGGTTCCACTTACAGGTAAGATCATATGGTATTTGTCTTTTACTGCCTGCTTGTTTCACTTAGCCTAATACTCTCCAGTTCCATCCATGCTGTTGAGAAGGGCAGGAGTTTCTTCTTTCTTTCTGCTGCATAGTATTCCATTTAGTAAGTGTACCATAGTTTTTTGATCCACTCATTTACTCATGGGCACTTAAGTTGTTCCCAACAGTGCTTTCATCAGTGTCTTTACTCAAAGACTTGAGAACCTCTGATTTTAGGTGTGAGTTTCTTGCATATTAAGAAAAGCACACATTTGGGAAAAATGTGGCCAGTGAACTTATGTCATAAGCAAACATCTTCCTATTTTTTTCTTCTGAAGCTTCAACATATGAACTTGAATGCAGGACATCACAAGCAAACACCCCCATGATTGCCCCTATTTCCCATCAACGTTGGCTTCTATTTCCATTCCTCTCCCTCTCCCTGTCTTCCTCACATCCTTCTTCCTCTTCCTCACTGGTTCTTTCGTTTTCTTTCTCCTCCTCCTCCACTTTCAGTTTCCTTCTCTTATCTCTTGTTGTCAAATAAATTTAGGGCAGAAATTATACCTTCTTTACAATTGTATTCTCAGTTTCCAGGACAATTCCTGGTATATGGTAGTTACTAAAAAAAAGGGTTTTTTTTTTTTTGCATGAACACATGAGTGAAGCATCCAGAATTGTTATTGTTCTTATTCAATTATAAGGCAGTCAGGTTGGCTCCAGGGAAGTGTGGAAAGTATCGTTCAGGAAGAGTTCTGGGTCATCTGGATCAGAAAAGATTTGCTGAAAGGAATGCATCTTCTCACATATGAGCAAGACCCCAGGGTTTTGAGATGTTTCTTGTGGTAGCCAGTTTTCAAGATGACCTCCAATTGATTTCTGCCTGGTATTCGCACCCTGTTGTAGTCTCCTCTGCATTGTACCTGGGTAGGTCTCTTAGATCAATAGCATGTGGTAGAAATGACGGCATGTCGCTTCTAAGATTAAGTTATAAAAAAATACAGTTTTTCTCCCTCTGATCGCTGCTTGCTCTGGTAAAAGCCCCAGAGAGACCCCCTGAGGAAATGATGCATCATCTTAACAGCCACATGAATGAGCTAGGATCCTCCAGACCCAGTCAAGCTTTACAAGATGAAGCCAAAATCACCCAACTAAGCCTTTCCTAAACTATTGACAGTCAGAAACTGTAACATTATGAACACTTGTTGTTCTAAAGTGCTAGGTTTGGCGTAGTCTGTTATGTAACAATAGATAACTAATACAGTTGTTCGATGACACCTTTGGGTGGTGTTAGACAGAGTTAGTGAGCTGGTATTAACATATGCTTTTACTTTTTGTTTTGCTAATTAATACACAGGTTGGGACAGACATAGCTCTGGCAGCTGGGTTATGACCTTGGGGAAATAACTTTCCTCTTTGGAATTCCTTTTCATCATATGTACAGTGAAGGAATTGACATTCTAGCACTGTATAATTTCTCTATAGAGAGCTGAGCAAGTTGTATAACTCCTAATGATGCCAGAGTCAGATCGTTCCTAAGGAGAACATTTCTTTTCCTCTAATTAACTACACATACATTAACTTACCCAATAACATAAAATCTACTTATTTATAATCTAAGGATATTAACCTCCTCAAAGGCAGGACTATCCTGTGCACTCCTATAGCTGCTCTTCTAGTCCAGTAATTGATGTGGGCACTATTGAGTAGTTAAATGTTGGAAACGTGAATTGCCAGAGAAGAGTAGCATCGCCCCTCCTGGGTAGGACATCCATTGATACTGACTCTGAATCACAAGGCTGGGAGAATGTGTGTTGAGAACTACCCTTGAGAGTCCTATAAATTTCACTGGTATTTTTGACAGGCAGAATCATCCTAGTTAGAACAAAGGGTGGGCAATAGAAGAAGGGGGTAAGGGAAACTACAACTGGGTTGATTTCATCCTTTTGTGAGTTCGAGTGGCTTGATTCTTTATCCTATTTATCTCTGTGTTTTTATCTCTATCTGTGTCTGAGTTTATATCTATTTATGGACCTCTCCTCTATCTCTAGGTATCTGTACCTGTTGTGATTGATGTAATTATTGTGGGAGATTTCTTCTAATCTTTAGGAAGCAATCTTCATTACATGGATATCTGTTCCTATACTACATTTTAGAAAACTT
The DNA here is from genome assembly GCA_004024845.1 of Tonatia bakeri. NCBI lineage: Eukaryota > Metazoa > Chordata > Mammalia > Chiroptera > Phyllostomidae > Tonatia > Tonatia bakeri. The sequence goes on from PVIA01001733.1 coordinate 72,539, forward strand.
TTCCACCGTGAAGCATCTATCTACTACTTACATATAAACAAATCAAAATGAACATAACTAGCAACATCATTTTTTTAAACTTGGAAAGCCTTCTCAATAAATGATAATGTTGTCATGGAGGGTGTGTAGTGTAGATGCATTTTCCGTCAGCTATACATTAGACTCTCACAAGGGCAAAGGAAATTGAAACTGTCTTTCTAATGGATCATAAATCTTGGAAATGATTTGAATTCATGGATTAAATGTCAACTTTGAAAGCATTTGCTGATTTATTTTGGAACTTAAAAGAAAGAACATTTCTCTGACAAATCAAATTAGTGCATTTTCATATTCTGCATTGTAGTTTTCCAGAATAATATTCTGCAAAGCAATAATAAGATAATGCAGATAATTTTTCCTATTAGGAGATTTTTATTATTATTAAGCTTCACTCTGCTAATTAGAAAACTCTTGGAGATTAAGAATAGGAAGATAAGTGTTGTACTAAAATGTAGATTATGATTAAAAATAGTGGATTGCACAGCAGAAATACCAAATGTTATTTATGTTAGTTAATAAATGGCTAACTCAGCTGTGTCAATGTGACTGGGGTGAAATCCAAATTCCTGTGTAATTTACTTCACATTCCTCCCCTCTACTTATACCATTCTTAAGAGAAAAAAAAGAAGAAGAAGGAGGAAATGGTGAATCCTTTCCTGATTTAGAATAACTTTGGCAACTTCAACATGTCTCTCCTTGCCTAAAACCAAATTAAGAACATTCTATAAAAACAAGCAGTTTCCCTTTTTTTCTGGGGGATTGTTCCAAGTTCTGCCTCCCATCCTTTAATTAGAAATCCCGAACCCAGAAAGAGTCCCCGGTCTATGTTCTGTTGCTTCACATATTTACACCGTCTCTTCCCTGAGGCTCTGCAGACTGGCAGCGTTTTCTGACTTGCAGCAAGCTTCCCCTTTCCCCAGGGTGTTCTTTGGTGTTTGCCTTCCTTGACTCCTGCCTGGCATCCCAAGGAAAAGTGATTGGCTCTCTATGCTTGACACCAAGGCACCTCTGTCTGAGCCAGAGCCCAGCGCTTCTCTCTCCAGCTTAGATTAGAGAAAAGGTTGAGCTGTTGTGGTTTGTTCCACGGCCTGATGGCCACAGTGTCATTTTAAGGGAGACTTAGGGCAAGACACGTATTTCCTCAGGAGCTGACATTTCAGTGGCAGTCCAAGTCTTTGTGATTCCATATTGTCAAGGTTGTTAGTTTTTATAACATAATTTTAGGCTCATGAAGTTAGGTGCTCTGCAGGGTGTTAAAGAGGTGGATTGTGTCTAAAATTGGTTGTAAAATACCACATTGAGCTATATGATACTTGGCCCTTTGGCCAGACTCTCATGGGTAATAGAGGTGTAATAAGTTATCTATCTTTCAGTAGAATTCTCTAGCACTGATGCTCCCACAGGGAGTGGTTTCTGTGGTTCTTCCCATCCTCATTTACCTGTGCATTTCAACTTTCATGTATATGATCCCTTGGTCTTATTCTTCTACCTGCCTCTTTGTAGAGGGGGCATGAGACTGATCTCCATCTTCATCAATCCAGAAGGACATAGCCAAGTCAGGCTTATAATTATTGGCTTGCAATTGGGTTATATATTTTATTATCCTTGATACATATGTTCATTCCCAGATCTTTAGGGAATTGTGTGCATTATCTGCTTGGTTTGCTAAATTTCCTGTGTGCCTGCATTGTCATACTATCTCTCTGTTGCCTGACATTTTATTGACAAGAGTCTATTACCTAGCATTTGTCCTCCACTGTGGTGCAAGCTGACTGCTTTTCAAATGATTTCTTGCATCTAGATTCTTCTTCCTCAGTGTTTCTTCACCTCTACCACTGTGGCCTTCATTCATTTAAAACTTGTTTTTGATCACCTACTACATTCCAGGCACCATTCTAGGTTCTGGGAACAGAGCAGCGAACAAAACAGATGAAACCACTGGCCCTCATGGAACTGGCATTTCGCTCGCAGCTGTGACTCTTTCCACCCATTTGATAGAACTCCTTCTCCTGTGCCTTTTCCCTGTTGTGTGTGTCCCAAGTGTTTGGAGCCCATGAGACTCTCTCTCTCCCACAAAAGACACTAAGTTCAGGTTCCTCTGTCTGCCACCAGATGCAGGGGACATGTTTCTGGTGTCCCATTTTATCGATTTGAAGCACACTTTCTTGGCAGAAACATTAGAATAAGATGAGAAATGAGAGTGAGGGTCTTTAGTATGGTTAGTCTTTTTCTTCAGCTACATTATGGGTTGAAGAATACTTGTGTGGGCTGCCCTTGGCCCTCAGCACTATTTATTACAAATGTAACCTTTGGTTTCCAACAAGAAAATGGACAAGCAGAGTGTTGAAACCCAAGGTTGTCCATAAGAAGTTTTTTGTGCAATGATTCAAGATTGTAATGATGACCTTGAAGCTCTTTAAGATTCAGAAATGACCTCTGAATTATCAAAGAATAATTACCTGTTCCTTAATCTATTTTTTAGATTTACTTTTCCATATTCTATTTCTTTGAAGAGTGATGATCTATACTATACAGGGCAGATATAATAACTCAATTGATTTCTTCACTCCCCAGTAAAACCTGTATCATTTGACCAGATGAGATAACAGAAAGTTTACTATGCTCAGGAGCCTCCTTGGTAAAATGAAAACCTATGATTCTAGGTTACCTTTGAAGCCTGGAAAAAGTAACAGAGATGAATTGTTTCATTTCGTTGACTGAGCAGCCTCTCTAGAAGAAAAAAACACTTTTTGAAAAATGAGATAAAATGGTGTCTAGTGAGTCATAATTTTGGGTTAGTGCAAGCTCAAAGCACACAGGAGGGCCTGCTTTTTGCGTTTCAATTAGCAGCATGCCTTCATGGGGCTCCTCCAGTTGCCTGAGAGCGGCCCAATTATCTGCTACTGAATCTGTTTCATGGCCTTGTAGGACCACACAGAGAGGAAAAGAGGCACCTAAAGTTACAAGGGAGGTACTGTCCGCTTAAGAGGAGTACCCTGGGCATTATGGAAACCACCACCTCTTGAGTTCAAAGCCACTCATGTCTTCCCTCTGCCTTTTCATTTCTCTCTCTGTTTCGACTATGGAAATGTATGCAGAGAATATTCTTTAGGGGACCATGGACTGGTTGAATGAATACAGGCTGAACTTCAGGAACTTCTTTGTTTTGCTCAGCTTTCCTAGGCAAAGTCTTTGAAGAGAACCAAAAGAGGAAGCAGGTGGCAGGGGCTGCAGTCTGTTTTACTTAGACTACTGCAAGCTCTCTGTGTTCCTCTTACAGTCTGGTGTGTAATCTGAAACAGAGTTTCAAATCTTGTGTTTGGACATTAAGTTCGGATAAGAGGAGCTGCGGTTCTTCTACAGAAGCATTAGATCTAGAGTCAAGCTCTGATTAATTTCACTTCTGTTCTTCAGTAGTAAGGCTGATGAGGATTAAGACTTATGTGTAGATACTGCCAGGGGTTGAAATAGAGTGCAAAGGTTAAGTGTTTGCTCAGGCTGGAACCAGAATGTCCAAGTTTAAATCCTAGATCTGTAATTTATTAAATACATGACCTTGAGCAAATTATTTAACTTCTTTTTTGTCAGTTTCCTTAGTTTCTAAGGGAAGAATAATCCCTGTGTCTATTTCATAGAACTGTTGTGAATATTAAATTAGTTTAGGATTATCAATTGCCTCGCACAATGCATGCTATATATAAACACTTAAATAAATATTAGCTAGTACATAATAATAATAATTGTAATTATTAATATTTGGTGATTTACCATAACATTGTTTAGAATGGAAAATTGAAATGACATAAATATTCATTGGTAAGAAACTAATTAAAGAGGCCATTATGGTTTCATATAATATGAGCTATTAACAATGATATTTCAGAGGACTTGTTAATGACATGGCAAATATTTCTCAATGGTAAAACAGGTTACAAAGATTATGCATAGGAAGTTTTCTCTGTTAAAGATATTGTATGGATACATGCAGAAAAAGGACAGAAAACACACACACAGTGTTAGCCACTGGGTCGCAGCTGCTTTCTCTTTTCCTTTGGAGCTATATTTTCTATTATGAACAAGCATCCCATTGGCAGAAAGAAGCATATGTACTTTATTAAAGCAAGAAGCATTTGGTTTCAGCAACCTAATCATTCTGCTTATAAAATGGGAGTAAAAGTGATGGGCATGTCAGAGGATTATTTTCACGAAGTTTTTTGAACATCGCCTCTTACTCTGGCTTACCCAGACCACCTGATGGAATGAGCCCACCAGTCGTATCCAGTGCATTCTCCTGCCTCGTTTGCTTCACATCATTTCTTCCCCTCTGAAATTACTTATTTATTTGCATGTTTTCTTCTCTTTATTTTTTCTTTCTGGAATGAAAACTCCATATCTGGGAGACCTTATTGGTTTTGTTCACAGCTGAGGTTCTTAGAATATCACCTGACAACTCAGGTATTTAGTGACTAATTGTTGAATGAGTAATGAATATCAATAAGTTTTGGAAAGTGATCCAGAAAATGGTAACTATTGTTATTAGAGGGAGAAATATATTTCACTCCAAATGCCTAAAAAAATAAACTAAATCAAAAGCTTGTCTCTAGTTAATGAGCATGTAAAATGTCCTATCAAGAGCTAACACTTACATAGGTTTACTAGATGCCTGGGCTCAGTTTTCAAGCTTAATTAAAATCACTGTGTAGTTGTATCAGTTATCTTATTTAATCCTTACACTAATACTATGAGGTCTGCTATTGCCTTGTTTTACAAATTATTCTGACAATTTTGCAGATCATATACATGAGGCCCAGAGAGGTTAAATAACTTGTTTCAGTTCACACAACTAAGAGCACAGACCTGGGTTTGACACCAGGGGAGCCCAGCTCTCTTCCACCACAACATAGTAATGCTAAGGAACTCTAAAAACTATCTGTATATGGAATTATGTCACATTTGTGTATGCCAGTCAAATACCTGGTGTTAGGTTGACTTGTTTGGTAATTTCAAAAGAGAAACGAGTTGTACACATTGAAAATTTGAAAAACTAAAAAAAATCAATAAAACAAATAATTCTATAGTATTTCATGCTTAAAAGCAACTTTTATATACTTTATTTCATTTTATTGACCCCCCAAATATCGTGAATCTGAAGCTGATCTTGGAAAGAAATAATATAGCCAAAGTTTAATGGGCTAACTATGTAAAGGGAATTTAAAAATCAATAGAAATATTACTGATACTCTAAATAGAAAAAGAATGGCAATAGAAATTCAAACAAAAAATAAGAAAGCAAATAACTTTTAAAATACATTGAGAAATGTTTATGTTTACTATTAGTCAAACAAAGCAAATTAATACAGTACTGCAATAACATTGTCAAAAATTACTAAACATTATAAAAGACTTTATGGCAACTAGTTGATTTTGCTATTTTAGGAATCTTAAAACATCCATCCTTTGCTTCATTAGTTCTTCTTCTAGGCAATAATCAGAGGTGTGGAAGGTATTTCTGTTCATCAGAGTGTAATTTATAACCATTAAAAGAGAGAGAGAGCTCTTGACCTACACAATAACAGGGGCATAATTCAATAAATAATTATACACATTTTTAAAGATATTTTTAATCTTCTGGAATAGTGCTCATGATTAAATGTTGTATAAAGAAAAACACAGGGGCCTAAATACTAAAATCATATTAAAATGCATATAAATGCCTAGAAAAAAAATTGGTATGACTTTGCATCAAAATGACCACCTTAATTTCTTCTAAATATGAGATTTGAATACTTTTATTTTTCTTTATGTTTTTTCTCTGTTTTCTATAGTTTTGGACAACAATCAAAAAAATTAACCATTCTTAGAAATAAACACACAGCCCTAAAAGACTGTGTGAGGACTTAGTGATTTGCCTCAGCACAAAGCCCATTTTAACAATAGCAGTGTGTCAAGCAGTGGAACTTCTGCAAACATAAATTTGAAGATGTCAGACCTTGAGTTGCTCTTTTGTGAAAATTTAGTAATTCAGGTCCTAAAAATGACAGTCAAATTCCAGTATTCCAAAAGCACTCAGAATTTTATGTAAGTGTTACATGGAAAATAAATGACCACGAACAAAGAAATAAAGTTTTGCTGGAATCTGCAGCGTATTATCATGCAGTTTTGTTAGATACCAGCTAGCCACTGAGAAGGGGGAAAAAAACCCTTTCAGTCTATTATTAGGCCTTCTTTCTGCCTCATTGCCTTTTTGAAGGTTTGTTGCTTTTATGCTTATAGTTTTAACTACTATTGTCACCTCTTCTCTGCCAAAAATGAACGCCCCATTTCTACATGATTTCATCCTGTGGCCTCCGTTTTTCTTAACTGTGCAGCTCACACGTCGAGCATGGGAGCGATGGCCTGTACATCTCCACAGGGTGGAATGCTTTCTGTTCTCTGAGGTGCTGGCTTTTCCTTTTCTGTTTTTTTTTTCTTCTTCTTAAATCATTTGTGCTTATCCCTTCTTTCAATAGTTATTACTATGTTAAAAGTGATTTCATGGTCAAAGTAGGGAAAAGAAGGTCTCAATTTTGTCCATTTTTCTATCAGGATAGTTAGGTTACACTCTGGTAATACAGAACACCCAAATCTCAGTAGCTTAAAAACAACAAAGGTTTGTTTTTGCTTAATTAGATCTCATGTCTATTGCAGATGAGCAAGCGCTTCTGCTTACATCATCTTTAAGATGTACACCAAGATTCAGGCGGTGGAACAGCCACCATTTGGGATATTGCTACTTCCTCTGGCACAAGGAAAATAAAGTCATGGGTCACTTCACACCAGCAATTTCATGCTCTGACATTGAAGTGACACTCTGCACTTCTCTTCATACCTCATTGGGCAGAACTAGTCTCATGATTTCATCCAGCCACTGGGGAGGGTGTCAGGAATAGCCCAGCAATAGACAGCTGGGAATAATTAGGAAAGAAAATCAATAGCAACTATACTTCAACCCCTAAAATAAATATTTTTGAGACTTTGCTTTTGGTGGTTCTTGAGAGGCAGTTGCCTCTAATTAATTAAGTCTATGCATGCCAGGGTTCAACTGAATCAAGAAACTTTTTTGATCACATCCGAGTGCAAGGGACACACAACTGAGTATAATGAAGTTCTAAGCTTCAGGGAACATCCAGTCTAGTGGGGAAGGGAGACCCAAAGCTACACGGTTGTAAAGCCCTGTACGTCAAGTGCCACGCAAGAGGTAGGAGCTGAGTTGTACGGAGTTACACAGTGCTGTGGAGTCCATGTGAACCCATTCGTGAGCATAATATAGTGACTGCTGTTTTATACCACTAAGTTTGGGTTAGTTTTTGAGGCAGCAAAATTCATTGTAATTTTTCTGAATGATATGTACTTCTTTATTCTTTCTTTAAGGCATGTATGTATAAAATACTCAGACTAGCAAACAAATTATAATATGAAATTGCAGAGTGCTGCTAATTACGCAATCCAAACCATCTTTGAATCTGGTTCCCCTATCCACTTATAAAATATATGTACATTTTTATATAAAGGATATATAACATGTTAAAATGAGGATTTCTCTGAATGTTTACATTAGGCATTTAGAAGAGCATATAACAATCTCACAGGGCACTGTGTACATCAATAGTTTCCCAACCTTCTTTGAACTTGCAACGCCAATTACATACATGTACTCCTATAATAATACATTGAGAAATGATAAAATTTGCAAAACAGAAAATAGATAAATGAGATAAAACTAGTCATTCTGACTGAAAATTTCGCTTGACACCACAACAAAACACCTTGCCAACCTGCTGACGTGCCCGCACCTCACTTAGAAGATTGCTGACATAGACCATGGATGGAGAAGGATGTCCAAGTCCATTTGCATGTACTTGTGAAATGGTACAAAAATGTCAGTTATCTGCTTGGGCTCATTGTTGGTTCCATCCTCACATTTATACTTACATTGACTTTTGTGATAATCACATCCATTATTTTACAAACTTAGCCTTCAAGACAGAATAATGAATGGATCATTGACTGAACTGTGGTCAATAAGCTATTATAATTTCCCCTAATACAGCAATATCGAAGAGTCCCAGTTTGATGAAAGCTTATAGTTGCTGAATAATGACAAAAATGGATATGCATAATAATGAAGACACTGAGAAAACCTAGACTTTAAAAAAAGTCTAGTAATTGGAAGGTAAAGATAGAAAAAAGTCATGAAATGAGAAAATTATTTTCAAGGTTGTCATTTTAGAATTTGGCTAACAGTGCTATATATTTTCGATATGTGAACTAGATTTTTAATTCAGCCAACATTTACGTCATGTTTACTGTATGCTAGATATAGAGGGTGTTTTCTCTGATATTATTTAACTTCCCAGAGTCGGGTGTCTCTAGTCTCTCTTACCAGAACTCACATATCGGTAAGACATTTTAAACAAATGAAATGAGAAGGATATGCTAGTTACATCTTAAGAAAAACCATGATGTATGACCAGGGTCAGAAAATGATGGGCTACCTACTTGTCTGTTTTTCTAAATAAAGTTTTATTGTAACACAGTTTATTTGTTGACATATTATTTTGCTTTGTGATACAATAGTTGAGCTGAGTAGTTGCAATGGAGAAAGTATGGCAATGGAGAAAGTATGGCTTGCACAGTCTACAATATTTACTATGTGGTTCTTTACAGAAAATACCCTTGACCTCCAGTTTAAGAGATATACTAAACCTACTTCTTTATCTCACTCAGATTTGCAAGTAGTCAGAGCAGAATCTTAAAAAATGTTATTTTAAAAGAGGTGGCTCTAGTCATTTGCAAAGGAAATTAGTGCCTTTCACCTAGAAACTGATACTTAAAATTTGTCAGTGATTGGGTATTATTAACACAGTCAAGCAAATTAGTACTTCATACCTGGAATATATCAGGTTGGAAAGAAAAGAAACTGAGAATATGAAATAGTTAATTTGTAGTTAAAAATTATTTGACTATTGGCTTCTTTCCCTTTTACTTAGAATTTTAGGTCTTTGAGCAGTTTTGAAATTATTTAGAGGAGAGGGCCATCCCTCCCCCTCTCTGGGAGAATAGCTGTAATTTTCTCATCTCGAGTTTTTCTTGGCTGGTGTTCCCCACGAAGCAATGCCTGCTGGGGGTGGAGTGACTCAGCATGAGTGGGCTGAATTGCCAGGAGATAGAATGGGTTGGGTTGGGCTGAGGTGGTTTCAACATGATCTGGGCTGTGTGTGAAGAATTTAGCCAAGTTAAGTATCAGAGCTGCAGCAACAACCCCCAAATCTTAAGACATATTTTTACATAATAAAGGCAATGTTAGAATTCAGAATCAGAGAAAATAAGGACAACCTTAAGAAATGGAGTGAGCACATAGGTAGTCGAAATGAAACACTTCTGGATGACATAATGTAGTGGCCCTGGTGGCTTCTTTTGGGGGGTGATTTGGCTATAAAGTGGTGGCAGAATGGCTTTGCCATTTTGTTGCTATTCTTCCAAGACATCAGCCAGCTCCCTTAGTTGTTGGTAATGAAGCTATACTAGGGCAGATTGCACTTAAATGCCCGTGCAATCTGACGACCCAGAGGAAGAATCCCTTTCAGATGATGCCTGGACAGAGAAGCTACTCAAAATATGTTCACTGGATAAACACAAATGATGTAACATTAGATAATCCACATGAGCACAGTTTAATAAAGTTTTTTCAGTTATTGCCTCTAAAGAATAGCATTGTATAAATGTACATTATGCAAACGTAAACCATAGAAATACATATATGCAAAAATCAATCTATATTTCTAACAAGTAGATTATTCTAGCCCAACTTAATTCCTGGCTGTTTTTATGCCCACTATATTCAGGGGGCAATCAAGTGATATATTTTTTTCTGATGCAAATTTATTATAGCACTAATCCAGCAAAGGATGAAGGCTGATATGCTTTAAAAGTAGTTATTGCTTTACTTTTTACCTAATTCATGTTAGTCCAGTCCCATCACAGTATCACACCTATTGTGAAGAAAATAAAGATTTCTGGATGATACTTTCTCCTCCCACTGCATGGAGTATTATTCTGTTCTAAGTGGCATGCGTCTTGTCCTGTGCAGAGCAGGCAGTAGAGAACTTCAGTGGCACAGACACAGCCCTGTGGTCCCTAAAGCGTGGCTATAGTCCACCTTATCAAATTCTGGCCTCGCTTATCTCTGAGTTGAACTTTTAGCCTGAGCGAGTACCTCCCAAGAAACCAAAGATCTCCCTTTCCCAGGATGAAAGGGCCTTAGCCTCAGACCATAGAATTCACAGTGTCAGGAAAACCTAATTCTGAATCATCTCCTTCTTCCAGTCTCATTTACAAATATGACCTTCAAGTAATTTATTCAAAATGTCCTTAATCTGGAAGGAAAAATTATTCTGGTCGGGGGGCGATGTTAGTTTTGCCAATACTTGCTGTATAACTCTTGAGAAAGCACTGAGTTTTAGGTGAGTGTTGTCTTTTTCCTCACCTGAGAACATTTTTTCAATGCTTTTACCCTGGAGAGGTCATGGCCAGTCTGAGAGATACAAACAAACTCTTTTCTTAAATATTGTTACATATACTGGGTGCATAGGTTCAAGGTCATGACTGGCTTGAACACTATGGCTTAACATTAGTCATGTACAAATATGTGTGTACTCGATATATGTAATAATATTTAAGGAAAAGTGTGTTTGTGTCTCTCGGATCAGCTGGGACCTCTGCAAAGAGAGAAGAAGGAAGAGAGGAAGGGAGAAACATTGATTAGTTACCTCCTGCATGTGCCTGGACCAGGGATCATCTGCACCAGGACTGGGGATTGAACTGGCAACATAGGCATGTGCCCTGTCCAGGAATCGAACCTGCAACCCTTCCCTTTCCCTTATGGAACGATGCTCCAAGCAACTCAACCACACTGGCCAGCTAAGTGAATGGGTTTTAAAATCACAAAGATTATTAAGGGGAGGGTGACAGATGACCAGGAGATTTTAAAATACAGTATTATCTATTTTGCAAAACATAGCCAAAGGACTGGGTAGTCACATGACAGAAGAGCTTTAAATATTGTAAAAGTAATATATTATTAACTCTCTAATAACTAAGGAACCAGGTTGCAAATACTAAAACAAAATTCTGTTAGATTCCCTTGTATGTCTTAAATTGTGTTACAGTGTTCATGTTAGGAAAAAAAATGGATTTATGTTCTCATTTGTATTATAACACATGTATACACATTATATAATAATTCACCCTATGGAAAAGATTATTATCTTATAGGTCCAAGTTCTCCCCAGGAGAGGCGATAATTTCAGGGTTAAATGAAATGTGATTTTGCCAAGCTGCAGTCAGAGGATTGTTAACCTTCCTGTTGCCATATAACTGTTCGAATACCACCAACAAACCCTCAGTTTCTCACGCTGTCAAGGTAACATGCCTAGAATATAAGCATGTGGGCATGATTGTTCTTACAGCGATCTCCACCCTTTCACTTGTAATGGGGTAACTGTTTCTTTGCTTTACTGATGATAGAACAGTAGTGCAACAACATTCTACCCTAGCTTCCATGTATGGTGACCTCGGTAGTGTCTAGGGAATAGATTGATAAATATATGTTTGTTCATCAGTTCGAGAAAAGTTTAACTCTTAATTGCTGTTTTTAAAAAAATAAATTATTTTTGTCAAACCCCCATTTCAAATTCTGATGATGTATACCTATCCTTTCTGCAAAAATAAACACACACACACATACATACACATGCCCCCCCAAAACTCATATGCACACAACTTGCATACAACATAAACAGTATGACCTCTGACACAAAACCCATAGATCTTCAATAGTCCATGAACCCTAGACTGAGAGCCACTGCTTTATGATAGCTTGATCTTGATATGAGTTTTCTGACTGCAGACTAGGGTTTTCCTGCGTTTTACGGGTTTCATACCTTCAGTAATGTCAGCAGAAGAAAAGAAGGTAGATATCCATTCATTTTGTATTGGCATCCTTCTATTTACTGGTATATTGGAAACATTAAAAAACATTTATGGATATGATTATTTGAAGAGAAACACGTTAAGTGTGACATGCTTAATACTCAGTTTGACACTGATACCATAATTCAGTCTGTCTGCTTTGGAAATGGTTGGACACCGGCTAGCTCTTGTCAAAATCCCTTTCTTCCTCCTGGCACAAAGTTGCCTACATAGTTGGGAGTAGCCATTTGGCTGAGTTTTGGCCATAAAATATGAATGTGAGTGATGCACATTATTCTCAACCCATCATCCCATAACAGACCTCCTATCAGGGTCTTCTTTATTGGTGGACATGAACATGGAGACCTTGGCAGCCGCATGTTGGAGAAAGGAAAGGACTTGGATCCCTAATCACTTTTTGGAGGAAAGCTGTCCCTGAACAACCATTTTGGAGTTTTGTGTTGAGTTAGAGAAATTTTGGAGTTTCTCTATTAGTAGCTAAAAGGACCTGGACTTATTATACAAGATTCATTGAATAATTCAGAGCAGAAAATTAGACTTCAGTTGCCAAGAGTGTTCTCATTCTGTTTATTTTTAGTGTTTTGTGATACATGTGATTTACTTGTGACTGGTTAGGTGGAATAATATCTGCTGTTATGTAGTTTCAACTTTTTATTTAGAACAATTTTTTTTAAAGATTTTATTTATTTATTTTTGGGCAGAGGGGAAGGGAAGGAGAAAGAGAGAGAAACATCAATGTGTGGTTGCCTCTTGAGTGCCCCCTTCTGGGGAACTGGCCCAAACCCAGACATATGCCTTGACTGGGAATTGAAACAACCCTTTGCTTCTGAGGCCGGTGCTCAAATCACTGAGCAACAGCAGCCAGAGCTATCTAGTTTCAACCTGAAGTGATCTTTAACAATGGACAAATAACTTAAGAAGATTCTTCAGAGAAAATGTAGTGTGAAGCGTGTTCTAATAATGCAGACAGACCTGGAAACTCTGAAAAGGTACAGTTGCTTCTTCTCTATGAATTGAATGAAGTCTTTAGCTGTCACCTGGATAGTAAAAGCAATAATATGGCAAGACATTGTAAAAAATTCAACCAATCAGGAAGGTTATTTGAAGTATAGCTATACACTCATCACTAATATCAATAAATTGTCTTATATTTTATCTTAGGATATTAGGTAGCAACAGAAGTACATATATAAAATATGGGGAAAGGCATGTTCAATTAAAAAAATTGATAAAGGCATAGTGGAAATCATTTGAAGAACTCTGGTTTAGAAATGCAGGATCCTGAATTCTGCCCACTCATTCAGAAGAGGCTATATTTAGCATGACCACTTGGATACCCTCTGTACACAACTTTAGAATCAACACAACTGGTTCATTCTTCAAAATTAAATAGTTATTAACTTAGTTAAAACAATAAAAGTAAACATTTTTTATCTTTACAAACACTAGGTTGGCTTCATACTGACCTATTAATTTGAATATAATGAACTTTTGGGTCAGCTAGATTTTTAGGCTGCAGTTACCTGCAATTTCAATTCAAAATTAAAGAAATAAGACTTTTCTATTGATTGATTGAGCTTAATGCAGAACAATCTTGAATAAATTGATGGCCTTTTATAAACTAGAAGTGATAGAGGGCAGAACGTATCTTAAGTTTTGGATTTTCCAATTTTTAATGACATCAGCATGGATATTCTAGACAGTTCACCTGATGTCCAGATACTGCCTGTCTGTGGGTCCACAGCAAATATGCTTAGGGAACCAGCCAGCCTATGCCGTGAGGAGAAAAGTAACTCAATCTTTAAAAGTGTTAACTTTTAAAATCATAAAATAGTATATTTCCATTAAACTAAAATCTTTAGAGTGGAGAAAAATATAATTCTGAGATAGCTCCTAATATTGTACATTAGGTCCATAATTTATATAGATTTGTATCTCACTCTTTCCAATTCATATTATATTATAAAAATTATTTATTGTAAACTACATGATTTCATGTTTAAAAGTTAGGTGTGGTTATTATTATTAACAGTGATTAGTATGGAATACCATAATTTAAAAAATATTTTCTTATTGTTGTGTGTTTAGATTAATTCTATTTTTTCCTGTTATAAATAATACTATGATGAACATTTTCCCACATTAATCTTTGAATGAATTTCTATAGTTCTTCAAGGTAAATTCCTAGAATAGATAGAGTCAAATTGTATGAACACTTAAGAGTTCTGCTAATATACTGCAGTGACACCAGTATCAAATATTATAATTTTTAAAATGTTACAGTATTTTTAGCTGTAATTTCCCACCAACTGATTAAGTTGAAATGCCTTCATTCGTTTACTAGCTTTGTATTTCCCTTTTTAGCATATCACTTATACTTTATTTTTTTACTTATTTTTTTAGTGATTGCCCTAGAGTTCGCAATATAAATTTACAAATAATCCAAATTCATTTTCAAATAACACTATACCAATTTAGCAAATATATTCTTTCTATTGCAAGGTAAAAAAAGCCCAAACACACAAACAAAAAAAAAAAAATCCCCACTGTACCACTTCATAGGTAGTATAAATACCTTATAATAACAAAATACAGTGACCCGAATTTCTTGCTCCTGTCCCTTGTATCCTTGTACGTTAGCAGACACAGCATGTATAAATACACATCAGATGTATACATAAGTATAGATAATCAAATACATCACTGCTGCTACTTTGAATAAACTGTTATCTGTTATATCAATTAAAAATAAGAAAAATAAAAGTTTTTATTTTACTTTCACTCATTCCTTTTTCAGTGCTCTTCCTTTCTTTATGTAGACATAATTTTATTCTCCCTAAAGAACTTCTTTTACTATATATATATTTTTTTTTTGCAAGGCAGGTCTCATGGCACAAAATTCCCTCAAGTTTTGTTTGAGAAACTCTTCATTTCTCCTTCATTTCAGAAGGATAATTTCCCAGGGTATAGAATCCTGTTGTTTTTTTCTCTCCAAGACTTTAAATATTCTACTCCACTCTCTTCTTGTGTGCATGGTTTCTGAGAAGCTGGATATAATTTTTACCTTTGTCCCTCAGTAGGTAGGGTTACCTACACCCACCTCCTCTCCTCTTCCCCGCCCGGCAGTTTCTTTTGGAATTTTTCCTTTATCTTGATTGTCTGTAGTTTGAAGAAAATATACCTAGGTGTAGTTTTGTTTTAGTTTCAGTTTGCTTTTTTTCTTGTGGCATTTACCCTAGTTAGTGTTCTCTGAACTTCCTGGATATGTGGTTTGATGTTTCATATTAACTTGGAGAAATTCTCAGTCATTGTTTCAAATATTTCTTGTTCCCCTTTCTCTTTTCTTTGTGGCATTCCTATTACCCACATGTTACATGGTTTGCAGTTGTCTCACGGTCCTTGGATTTTCTGTTGTGGTTTTTTTTTTGTTTTGTTTTTTTGTTCTAACCTGTAGCCTTTATTTTGGTTTCTCTTTTAGAATTCCCACCTTTTTCTGACACTGCCCCTTTATTCTTGTATGCTACCTGCTATATCCATTAGAGCCCTTAGCATTTTTATCACAGTTGTTTTAAATTCCTGGTCTGATAATTCCAACATCCCTGCCAGGTCTGGTTCTGATACTTGCTGTCTCTTTAAATTGTGTTTTTATGCCTTTTAACTTTTTCTTGGTAGATAAACATGATGTTGTGGGTAGAAGGAACAGCTGTGAATAGGTCTTTAGTAATGTGATGCGAGGTAGACAGGAGGGGACATGTTCTTTAGTTCTGTGATTAGGTCTCAGCCCTTTAGGGAACCTGCGCCTGTGGATGGTGAACTTCACAGGTGTTTCTCAGTGTTGTTCCCCTTCTTAGGTGGGACAGGAGGGCTGGAGTGGGCTAGAATTCGGAGTTTCCCCTCCCCCAGGTGAGTGAGGCTCTGATCAGTCCTCCATGGGTTGGGCTTTGGTTAACTAGTATCTGCTGAGGACAGACCTTGTTAAGAAAAACAGAGTGCTCTAGAGTATTTGAAAATGGCTCGTTGCCCCCTACTCCTACCTGAAGATAAGGAAGCTCTGAAATTTCCTGGGGGTAGAGAGAGCTCGTGGAGGTAAATCTCACCATATTGCGAGTGCCACTCTTATGAGTGAGTCTACCCTAGAGTTTTTAAAGCTCAATTGTCCACGCTGAGCTTCCAGCAATTCGTCAGTCTGAGTTCAGGTTTTCCTGCCCAGGCAGTGGTTCCCATGGAGTTTTTTGCTCTTGCATCTCTTCTCTGGTGAGTTGTGATATTTTTTATTCTCCTGTCCTTTTAATCCTGCGGGAAGTGGTTTGCCCTGTGTCCTACTCTCTTGAGTGGACTCAAAGAAATACATTTTTCAGTTCGTTCAGTTGTTGGAGTGGGCTTGTGACTTCCAAGCTTCTTGCATGTGGAACCAGAAGCCATGTTTCCTCTTTGAAATCTTTTTTTCTTTTCACTAGAAATAATTTTAAAGTTAAGCAGAAGTTGCTAAGACAGAACAAGGAAAGTTTGTGTACCTTCACTCAGATTCCCCAAATATTGACATTTAATTTGTTCTATGTGTAAGAGAGACACGCCTTTTAGGAATGTTTGAAAAAAAGTATGACACCTGGCTGGCGCAGCTCAGTGGATTGAGCACGGGCTGCGAACCAAATTATCGCAGGTTCGATTCCCAGTCAGGGCACATGCCTGGGTTGCAGGCCACGGCCCCCAGCAACCGCACATTGATGTCTCTCTCTCTCTCTCTCTCTCCCCCTCTCCCCTTCTCTCCCCCTCCCTTCCCTCTCTAAAAATAAATAAACAAACAAACTATGCAAATATCTTAAAAAAAGAATGACAGAATTTTGGTGAAATATAATTGGTTTCCAGAGAAAAGATCAAATTCGAATTTATCTGCATCATTTTCTCTTTCTTCCTAGTCCCTTCTGCATATTGATTGACTTTTCCTGTTGGCTGGTGCATCCCAGTGACCTCCAACCTTCTCTTTCTTGTTATACTGTTCACATTCTCCATTTTGATTATGATATGAATTAGGCCATAGGTACTGCATTTTTCCTACCCCACCTCCAACAGGAGTTGACCGTGACAGTGATTAGATAAATCTGGGCTGTGGTATTGGGGACAAGAGGTGATAAAACTAAATCTTTGCAAGGGAATATGTGAGCAGTTTGATTTGAGATTTGAAATATTTTCTAGGCATCTCTGATCTTTTCTTCCCACTGTAACATTTAAGAAAGACTCAGATTGTCACATTCCTCATAGATGCTATATAACATTTAAGTGACATTCCTTTGGGGAGAACATACACAGTTCTGAGTGAATATCACTAATACAAGAAGTCTGGGGGCGCAGACCCAGGAGGTAGTCCTTCTAAACCTGGTGGGCTGGGAACTCTGAGGCCTATAGGGTCACCCACGTGCAAGGAAATTCCTATGACTTGGGAGAAAAACCACATTTCAGGCTTGTTTACTCCATTTTTTTACACTGGCAGGTGCTGTTTATTAAAGGACAAGAGTTGCTATGGTGATGAGAGAATGGCATAACAGAAAGGGGTTCGGGAAATGGTGAACCTTGGAGGGCTTTTTTTAAATATAAAGTCAGATGCAAGTTGACCCTTTTGAGTTTTTCTTGAGATATCTTGCTGCCCTTTCCCCTTGTCCACCCAGCCATACCTCATTATATTGCACTTTCCTCAATCGTGCCTCACAGATATTGCATTTTTTACAAACTGAAGCCATGACCCTCTACCAGCAAAAAAAATCATAACTTGCTTTATTGTGGGACTCACTTTATTTCCATGGACTGGACCCAAACCCACAATCTCCGAGGTGCACCTGTGTGCATCACAAAGGAATTAAAAATACTTCAGCATCCGTCTCTGTTTCTCTCACCTTCTTGTGGAGACTCCTGGGAGGACTTAGCTACTGGGAGAAATATGTGGGGTGGGGAAGAGGGGTTAGGGCCTCCTTCAGATTCCTATTGTGAATTTCAGTTTTCCTGAATGTCTTTCATGTTAAATTTTTTAAACAATCAGCTTTTAAATTTATTCTATTCTGTGTTTTCAGATCAATTCATTTTTATTTTCTTATGTTTTTGTTTGTTTAATTACAGCAGTAATTACCCATCTCCAGACTTAGCATATGGAAAAAAACCAACCTGTTTAAGTCCCTGTTTGTCAAATGTTTTGTTATTCACAGCCAATGCTATCATTAATTGATACACCTGGAGTTTAATGGGGGTCTCATTTTTTATTTTACTTTTTCTCTAGTTAACACCAATTTCATCTCCATTGACTTAGTAGTAGAAATACCTCCCAGATTTTGGATATTGATTGACAATAAATCTTAGTTTTAATTTTTAGATTTGATAACTTTCCTTTCATTGCTATTTTACTATGAATTTATAAAATCTATATTAGGAAGTATTATCTAGATAGGGCTTAAAATCCCAGGATATCTTAAGTGAATCAGTTTTGTCTTATCTACATTTACTTCTAAGCTTAACTTTTTAAATATAAATCTATTTTAATTTGATGTCAATACATCAGGCTTCCAAACTGCCTTATCTTTAAGAGATCATATGAGTTTTTTTCACACTTTGTATTTTTAATAACTGAATAGCAGAGGTAGATTTCAACCAAGCAAAAAGAAGGTACCGATCAAACTTGACAATCTTTACGCCTCTACAGATTCAATGTTAAACTTGACCAGATTAGCCTAGTCCTGGACCAGCAGCATGAGCATCACCTGGGAGTTGGTTAGAAAAACAAACTCTCAGGCCCTACCTCGGACCTGCTGAATAAGAAACTGGGGATGGGGCCTAGACACCTGTGTTATAAGAAGCCTTGATGATTGTGATGCAAGCTCAAGATCAGGAACAACAGATTTTAATCTCTAGGCTCAGAAGAAAAGTAAGTTCTGATTGGTGCAGAAGTGTGAAACAAGTGTAGCTGGCAATCTGGGGGAATGAAAACAAGAGAGAAGGCATTTTTTTCTAAAGTCAGCAAGGACAGCTGCTGCCTGCAGAGAAACTCATTGATAAAATAGTGTTGGCTGTACAACATGAGTAAAGATGAATGATGGCATTATTCCTTTGTTTCTTCATTAGTGGTGATTACCAGCAACTGAGATATATGCATATATATCTTCCTGCCTGAGGATGGTATGTTTATTGATTTTTATTTATTTATTTTTTGATTTTATGTATTTAATTTTGGAGAGAGGGGATGGGAAGGAGAAAGAGAAGGTGAGAAACATCAATGTGTGGTTGCTTCTTGCACACCCCCCTACCAGGGACTTGGCCTGCAACCCAGGCATGTGCCCTGACTGGGAATTGAACCTGTGAGCCTTTTGTTCACAGTCCAGCGCTTAATCCACTGAGCCACACCAGCCAGGTGTTGATTAATTTTTAGAGAGAGAGAGAGAGGGAGAAAGAAACATCTATCAGTTGTCTCCCACATGCGCCCCTACTGGGGACTGAACCTGCAAACTAGGTATGTGCCCTGACTGGGAATCAAACCTGCAAACTTTCAGTGCATGGGACGATGCTCCAATCAACTGAGCCACATTGGCCAGGGCCTGAGCTATATTTTGAGAAAGATGCAAGGGTATATAAAATATAGAAAGAATTTATATTCTGTGGGGTAGAAAGAAATGAGGTAGGAAGTAGAAACAGAGCAAGTACTTTAAAGAGGCACTAATATTGGACTTGAGAAATACAGGAGAGACTGATTAAAAGTGAAAAGACAAAACTTCAGTAGAAATGAAGGTACAGAGTTGGGCACTGTAAAACCTTAATGGCACTTCCCGTTTGTATATTGCTTTGTGAGTGAAATGTGAAAAGAACACAGGTCCGGATGTGTGCCAGTGGTGGTGGTATTGTGGAGTGTTGTGGTAATAATTTATACTCCAGGGAAGCTGCAGAGAAAAAACAAACACAAAAATAATCAAAATACTCAGCGACAGTCTTTTCATCTCCTGAGGTGAGTACACTTCAGCAGGAAAAACAATCAACTTATACAAGCAATGTAGTGATGTGACCCTACATCACAATTGAAGGGCACAGCAAGAACAACATCTTGAGAAATACGAGGAAATCTAGTCAGTATGGATTCTGACCCACCATGTCAGCCTGATCAAATGCAGCTCACTGCATCCTAATTGTTAAAGGGAAGAATTGACTGAGGAGAAAAATGAACTCCCACTATTGTTCCAGAGACATTTCCCCAGCTAGGACAGAATTCAATCTCTGGAGATCTGGCAGAAGCTTACTGTGAGGGAACTGCTTACAAAGCTCTCTCTCTCTGTGATTTAAAAGCATGAAATTACCTCATTTCAAAGTTGAAGTCTTAAAAAAAAAAAACAAACCCACACACTCTTATCTGCCCTCACAGCCTGAATTTTGAATCAGGCTTGGGATACAGTAGAAGAGTCTGTGTGTACACCCAAATATCTGTTATCGAAAGCCCAACAATTCTTTTCAGAATTTGGGGCAGATACTATTTTATTCCAGTACATTGCACAATCCAAAATAGATCTGGAAGGGTATTCAAGTTTTAGCAAAATTTTTGTAGGGAAACAAAAAATTCATAAGAAATCTATTTGCATTTTATCCATGGAGTCCTGGAATAATCAAATCAGATTCTTTGTGGAGGAATGTTAGGAATGTTTATGGATATTGCAAGATGGTAGGATGGAATCCTAAGAAGACAGTTCCGTCTTCATTCCCACTTGTTCTTGTTCCTTTCTGCTATGCGACAAACTCATTTATGTTGGTTTTAGTCATCAAGGGGCAGTGAGGGAATTTTCAGGTTTTTGTTGGGTCTCAATAATGTTTGGCTTTTTGGATAACTTGTATGCCTTCTTTCTAGAAAAGGAAGTTCATAAAACTCAGAATAAACCTCTTTATATATCATGTAACTGTGCTGTGGCTGAGAGTTGCCTTCTATAAAGTAAATAAAGCCATATTGATTTCTCCTGGGCCATGCAATCTATTTTGTGGAATTTTCTATCATCCAGCTCAATTCCCTGCATGGATTTTTAGGGTCGTTGTTTTTCGTCATGGCTGAGAATAGGACTGACTGGTTGAAAATGCAGGTAGCTACCATGCAGATATACCACAACACTGCATGTATTATTTCTACTGTTTATTAGGCATGGGGTCAAAGAAAAAATGCCATCCTCAGAACCTGTCAGCATTGCTGTTAAGACAAAAACTTCCAGGCCCTAGAGTGTAGAAGGTAGTGGTAGAACTTTCTGAATTATCGCTGTATATTATAGGTGATGAATTTCCTAATAGGAGCTTCTGGTGAACACCAGCTGAGGCTCTCCTACTCTGCTTCTGTTCCATGTTGCATGGTGTGTAGCCTTTGGTCCCAAGAACCATGCTACCAAGGGAATTATCACTATATTCTTTTTTTCTTTTTCTTTAATTTTAAATTATTTTTTATAGATTATACTATTACAGTCATCTCAATGTTTCCCCCTTTGCCCCCCTCCACCCAGCACTCCCCACTCCCTCAGGCAATCCCACACCATTGACCATGGGTCATGTGCATAAGTTCTTCAGCTTTTCCATTTCCTACACTGTACTTTACATCCCGTGGCTATTCTGTAACTACCTGTTTATACTTATTCATCCCCTCAGCTGTTCACCATTCCCTGACACCCTCCTCCCATCTAGCATCCATCAAAACACTCTCTGTATCCATGATTCTGTCTTTGTTCTTCTTGTTTGATAAGATTGTCAGCTGATTTCTCAAAAGGAACTTTGCAGGCTAGAAGGGATTGGCAGGAAATATTCAAAGTCATGATAAGCAGGGTCTTACAGCCAAGATTGCTCTACCTAGCAAAGATATCATTTGGAACCCAAGGGCTGATTAAGCGCTCCCCAGACAAGAAAAAACTAAAGGAGTTCATCATCACTAAACCATTATTATATGAAACATTAAAAGGACTTATTTAAGAAAAAGAAGACCAAAACTATGAACAAAAAAAGGCAATGAATACATATCTATCAACAACTGAATCCAAAAAATCCTGTATTATTATATTAGAAATATAAGAAGTGAGATTTTTGTACTACTTAATGCTTACGTATTTGCACACTTATTAATTCCCCTATTATTTGACAGTTTGTGATGGGTCAGTCATTTTGTGGCATAAGGACATGAGTAAGACATATCCCCTCTCATCAGGAATCTCAAGATATAGCAGGGAAGCTATGTCACAGACACCAATATTTATAATAGGTTAAGTGCTATAGTATTGTAAACCGCTCTGCCTGGTATCAGAAGCTGTAGCCCCCACCAAGGCTAAGGCTGAGGGAAAGACCTTGGAGCTGTAAGCCAGCAAGGAGACAAAAGCTTATCTCCCTGGCAAGAGCACCGCTTCTGCTCCTTTTTACTTCACCCTGTCTGATCCCCAATGCTTGGTCGGTTAGCGAATGACCGGTAAGATTCCCCAAGGGGGGAACAACCTAAGACAGGCATGATCATGTGGGAGGCCCCCAAGGAAGGACTTTGGGGGCTACGGCAAAAGGGGGTGATGGACCCTCACCCCTTGGCTTTGACAGAGCCTGAGTGCTCATGGTCTGCAAGAAAATCTCCTTATCTCTTGGTTGCCTTAGTTCCCTTGCTCCACCTAAGCCTGAAACAATGACAGGGTGGTGCCACCCTGTGCTGGAAAGGATGGGTTCCCTGGGTGATTAGGCCTAAGAAAGAATATGTAAAATCCTGTGAAACCTGCTTTGTTTAGAATGCTCTCGGTTGAATGAGAAGGGTCCAAGGAGGAAGTAAGTTTGTTCCTCAAAGTTTTACAGCTCTTTGACCCTGACTCAAAATAGGCCCTCAGAGTTCCTTGTTATTTGATCCATACTTCCCGGCAATGAGTAATGAGCTTTACCTGACTTCCTGTGTAAACGAACCCAATAAAAGCCTTTGACGAAAAGGCTCTTGGTCCTTCTCCTTCGAGAGATTGGCCACCTTTCCTCCCCAAGCAGATCGTGTCTTGGTAGACTTATTCTCATCTGTGGCAGTGGGGGGTGGGTCTGTGGGCGGAGCCCCCCCACCTCGGTGTGTTACAGATAAGAGGAAAGGTTACTGACGTGCTGCCCCTTGAACGGTTTTCTTCTCATTTCTTTCCCCTGCACCCTCTCCCATGAAAGGAGTCTTGCTTTCTCTCTCCCAAGCATTTGCCACAAAGGTGCTCCCCACTAGAGGGAGTGGCCAAATTAATGGGGCGCTCTCCCTTAGGGGCACCTTCCCCTAGAGAGGGTGGCCAAGGCGCTTTCCACTTGGAGAGTGGTCATTCCGTCCCTAATTCCCCACAGAAAATTGCCTGTTTCTTTGTATGTTCATTTCTCATGTTTCAATGAGCCATCCACAGTGTTGCATGATCACTGCGGGCTGGTGACTGCGCTTCACTATAGTGGGTGGAGAAATAGATAAATACAGATTGATGGGTGACAGACAATAGATGAGTGGGATAGATAGGTAGATAGATAGGTACACAGATGGATGGTACATGGATGGATGGATGGATGGATGGATGGATGGATTGATAATAAGAGGTAGATGTGAATGACTTAGATGTTTTCAGTCTCTTAGGGTAAAATCAGGGCCTCAAGGCCTACATAGTCTAGTTTCCTACAACTCTTCTGACAGCATATCCGCTCCCTTTCTTGTTTCTTTTTTGACATATAAAAAGCTGTACATACTATGTACATACCACTTGGTTGTTCGAAAATAAGAATATGCCTGTGAAATTATCACAAAGTATACCATATACCTATTGCTCCCCTTCGAAAGCTTCTTCCCACCCTCTTACTTTTTTCTTGTGATAAGAAAAATCAAGATCTATCCTCTTAGCAAAAATTAAGTATATATATATATAATATTGTTAACTATAGTCACCATACTATACTGTATATCTCTAGAACTTACCTTTTATAATCAAAACCTTTTATTCTTTGACCAATACCTCTCTGCATCCCTCTCCCCCAGCCGCAGACAACCAGCATTTCACTCTCTACTTCTGTAAGTTTGACAATTTTAGATCATCATGTAAGTGGTATGTATCTGTGTTTGGCTTATTTCACTTACCATAGTGTCTTCTAGGTTCATCCACTTGTCACGAATGACAGGATTTCCTTTAGGATTAAATAATATTTTATTATGTGCATATATCACATTTTAAAATCTAGTCATTTATCAATAGATATTTAAGTTGCTTCCATGTTTTAACTATTGTGAATAATGCTTCGAGGAACATAGGAGTGTAGATATCTTTTTAAGATCTTAATTTTAATTTGAAAGTGGGATTGCTATCAAGTACAGTAGGTACATCTTCCATTTTTTGAGGAACCTCCATACTGTTTTCCATAATGGCTGTATCAGTTTACACTCCCACCAACAGTGTACAAGAGTTCTGTTTTTTTTTTTCTTTCATGTTTTTGTCAACATTTTTTTTCTGATGACAGTCATCTTTATTCTGTTCCATTGATCTATGTGTTTATTTTTATGCCAGTACTGTACTATTTTGATTAATGTGATTTTGTAACATACTTATATTTTGAGATCAGAGAGTGTGATGCTTCCAGCTTTGTTCTCTTTGCTCAAGATTGCTTTGGCTATTCTGGGTCCTTTGTGGTTCCACATAAATTTTAGGATTTTTTTTTTTTTACCACTTCTGTAAAGTATGGTATTGAGATTTTCATAGAGATTACATTGAACCTATGGATCACTTTGTGATCTTAACAATATTCTTCTAATCTATAAACATGGAATGGTTTTCCATTTACTTGTGACTGCTTTAAATTCTTTTGTCAATGTTTTATAGTTTTCAGTTTACAAGTCTTTCATGTCCTTGGTTAAGTTTATTCTTAAGTATTTATTTTTTGATGCCATTATAAATGGGACTGCTTTCTTTTCTTCTTGGATAACTTCACTGTCAGTATATAGAAATACAGCTGATTTCTGTACATTGATTTTTGCATCTTACAACTTTGTTGTATTTGTGTATTAGTTCTAACAGATTCTTTTGGTGGTGTTTGGAGGAGTCTCTTAATATAAGATTATCATTTGCAGACAGACAATTTTACTTCTTGTTATTTGTATTCACTTTATATTTATTGCCTAAGTGCTTAGGCTAGGACTTCTGGTATACTAAATAGTAGTGTTGAGATTGGAAATCCTTGCTTTGTTTCAGATTTTGGAAGAAAAGCTCTGTTTTTCACCATTGAGTATGATGTTAACTGTGGAATTTCATGTGTCAACTTTATTGTGTTCAGTTAAAATACTTCTTTGAGGGGGATCCCCAAAAAACCCAGAATTATCTTCTGGAGGGCAGGCCCCTATAGTACAGGCTTTCCCCACTAGGTGAGTGTTCTAGGAACCTATCCATATCAGTGTACCAGCTGGTCTTGTTGTGAGAGGCTGTGTTTGGCTTCAGTGAGTTTTTTGAAAACTCTTTCAGTGTGTTTGCCCATTTCAGGATGGGTGGTTTACATGCACACCTGCTCATACTGCACTGAGTGTTCAGCAGTTTTTGACCCAAAATGGCATGACCCCCATGCCCCACCCTTCTTATTCACCTGATATGGCCCTGAGTAACTTTTTTGTTTGTTTGTTTCCATGGGTGAAAAAGTCCTCCAATGGAAATATTTTGCCAGTGTGGAAGGGGTGAGACAAAAAGTGGCAGGAGCACTAAAAGGCATCAAAAACAACAGATCACAAACTGTTTTGAGCAGTGGGAAAAAGGTCTCAAAAGGTGTATTGCATCAAATGGAGAGTATTTTGAAGGTGACTAAAGTTTAAACATATAAGAATAAATATACAATTTTTTATAAATAAATGGCATTTTTTGCCCTCCTCTTAAACTTAATTTGTTGGAAGTTTCTTTCATACAATGATGTTGAATTTTGTTAAATGTCTTTTCTCTATCTATTAAGATGATCATGTGATTAAAAAAATTCTTCATCCTTTTAAATAATTCTGTTTATTTGTTGGATCCATTTATTGATTTGTGTAATTTGAAACATCTGTGCATCCCATAAATAAGTCCCACTTTTATGTTGTATGTTCCTTTTAATGTGCTGCTGAATTAAGGTTACTAATATTTTGTTGAGGATTTCTACATCCATGCATATCAGGGATTTTGGCCTGTAGTTTTTTTGGTTTTTTTGAGGTGTCTTTTTCTTGGTTATCAGGGTGATACTGGCCTCATAGTGAATTAGAAAGTGTTACCTTTTAAAAAACTTTTAAAGAATGTGAGAAATATTGGTATTAAATTTTACCAATAGAGTTTACTTGTGAAGCAATAATGTTGTGGGCTTTTGTTGTTGGAAGGATTATTTGGAAGGATTTTGAGGACTGATTGAATCTCATTATTTGTTATTGGTCTGTTCAGGCATTCTGTTTCTCCTTCATTCAGTTTCATGTTTCTAGGAATTTATCCATTTCTTTTAGGTTGTCTGATTTGTTGGAGTATGCAGCAGGTCCTCAAATAATGTCATTCAGTTCAACATGTTGTTATAACACTAAAAAAACATTGGTTCCCAGCTATGACCACTGTCTGTGTGGAGTTCTCATGCTCTCCCCATGTCTGTGTTGGTTTCCTCTCTCATCCAAAAGATGTGCACATGAGGTTAATTTGCATGTCTAAGTTGTTTCACTATGATTGAGTGGGTGTGTGTGTGAGTGTGCCCTGTGATGCAATGGTGGATATCCTTCCCCCGGTTGGTTCTCACCTTGCACCCTGAGCTTCTGGGATAGACTCTGGACACTTGCAGCCCTGAACTGAACTAAGTTACTTAAAAAATAATTATATTGTTTTTATTAATCTTTCTTAAATGTATGTATAGCTCACATACTTGTCATGGTTTAATATCAGAAGTGTTTTGTATATATAGCTCACATTTACTTCAGTTTAATATTAGAAGTATTTTAGGTCTTTATTTAGAAGATTTTTGATTTTTTTGTGACCAGAAATATGCTGTAGGAACTTAACTCTTCTTTGTACAATATAAATTAGCCCATGGTAAAATTGGTTTCATCATGTGCCATTTTATTAAGTTTCAATATCCAAGAACTTATAAAAAATATTAAATGAGGACTTACTCTAATTGTTCCTAATAGTCCCTTATGATCTTTTTTTTTTTTTTTAGTTTCTGTGGCATCATTTGTAATGTGGCCTCTTCCATTTACTTTGCATCTTTTCTCCTTTTTTTCTTAGTCTATTTAAGGTGTTGTTAATTTTGTTTATCTGCTCAGAGAGGCAAATCTTAGTTTTGTCAATCTTTTTCTATTCTGTTCTCTCTCTTATTTATTTCTGCTTTAATTTTTATTTTCTTCCTTCTGCTAAGTTTGGACTTAGTCTGTTCTTTCTCTAGCTGTTTATTCATCCTCACCTGAGGATATGTTCATTGATTTTAGAGAGGGAGGAAGTGGGGGAGAGAGAGGGAGAGGGGGATGGAGAAGGGGGAGAGAGAAGGAGAGACAGAGAGACAGAGACATCAACATGAGAGAGAAATATCAATTGGCTGCCTCCTGTGTTCTCCCCAATTGGGGATTGAACCCACAGCCTAAGTTTGTGCCCTGACTGGAAATTGAACCTGTAACCTTTTGGTGTACAAGACTGTGCTCCAACCAGCTAAGCCAGGGCTTTTTCTAGCTTCTTGAGCTGCAATGCTAGGTTGTTTACTTGTTATTAGTTCTTTATTAATGTAGTCATTTATCAATAAGTTCCCTGTTAGTACTCCTTTTGTTTTATCTCATATGTTTTGGTATATTCTGTTTTTGTTTTTATTTGTCTTTAGATATATTCTAATTTCTTTTTTGATTTTTGGGGCCCAAAGATTGTTTAAGGGTGTATTGTTAAATTTCCATGTATTTCTTAATTTTTCCATTTACATTTTGTTATTGATTGTAGTTTTATTTAATTGTGTTTAGAGAAGATACTTGGAATGATTTCAATCTTCTTAAATTTGTTAAGACTTGTTTTGTGACCTATCGTGTGCTCTATCCTGGAAAATGTTTTACATGCATTTGAGAAGAACACATATTCTGTTGAATGGGATGTTCTTCATATGTCTATTAGGTCCATTTGTCTATAGGGTACTTCAAGTCTGCTCTTACTGATCTTCTGTCCAGGAGACTTGTCAATTATTGTAAATTGGGTATTAAAGTCTGCTATTTCTCTCCTAAAGGTGCTCTGATGTTGGGTACATATTTATAATTGTCTTGTCTCCTGGTGAATTGACCCTTTTGTCATTATTTAATGACCTTCCCTGTCATTTGTGACATTTTGATATAAACTCAATTTTGATATAAGTATAGCTATCCCTGCTCTTTTTGTTACCATTTGCATGAGATATCTTGTTTTATCCCATTTAGCCAGTGTATGTTTTTAAATCAAAAGTGTTTTTTTGTACAAGTGTACAGCTGGAAGTCATTTTTATTAATTCATTAAGCCACTCTGTCTCTTGCTAATGAGTCAAATCCACTTACATTTAAAGTAACTATTGATAGTTACTGATTATTTATGGTAATTTTTTACTTACTATTGCCATTTTGTTCATTGTTTCTGCCTATTTTCTAGTTTTCTTATTTCACCTTTCTCTTACTATTCTCCTTTGTGATTTCACTTTTTTATAAGTGGATATGTTTGGTTTTTATTTTTGTATTTCTTATTGTTTCAAAATGGCAGATTCCAGCATTTTCACATTTTCTATTCCCTTTAACTGTTGGAATTCCTTCCCCGAGATATACACATCTCTTGCCCCTTCTTTTAACTCAGGTATCTTCTCAAATATCACCTTATTAGAAAGGTAATTTCCGACCGCCCTATTACTTTCATTCTCTCCACTTTCATTTGGCTTTGTTCATTGAAGCTATAACTACCTGTCATGTTTGTTTATTGCTTTCTTTGTCTTCTAGAATTTAAGCTCCATAGTAGTGTGAACTTTTGTTAAACTTTTTGATAACTATATCCCTGGTACTAGAACAGTAACTGACATTTAGTAGGCACTCAAGGGCTTGTTAATTGAATGAATTAATGAATAAATGATTAACTTAGGTAAAGGCAATCTAGGGCCGACTTTGGATTCTCTGGTAAGGAATTAAACTTTATTTGGTAGATGTGTCATTTAGTTACTGCCACAAAAATACAATGTCATAATAGAACTGTAAGCAACTATTTCTCATTCATCTGAAGATCAGTGGCTGATGGTTGGCTCATTTAGGCTATATTCAATGGGTAGTATACTGTTCTCACTGGAGATCACTACATCTATCAGTAGTCAGCATGGGTCTAAAGCTGGTCTTGGGTTATATTTATTTTGGGTTGGCACTGTTCTACTTTTTAAATTTCTCTTCTGGATTCAGGAGACCAGCCTGGGAATTTTCTTCTAAGACTGATGAAAACCTGAAAGAGAGCAAGACCAGCTATGCCAGCAGTTTTCCATGTTTTGCTTGCTTCATGTCTGTGAACATCCCAAAAGCCAGAGCAAATTACTTGGCTAAACTTACAAAAGAAGGGCTAATACTTCAATAAAATCTGTCATAATGGACAATGTTACTTTATGGTTTTCAGAAGTATTATGCTTCTTTACCAATTATTGTATAACATTTAAAATTTCTAATATTTTTATATATTATTTGGAGTCCACACTGAATTAGAATAAATGAAAATTAACTATTGTGTAGCCTGCTAATAAAAGAAATAGTTTCTAACATGCTTATGATGTTATACATCTGTCTTAATCACAATATGCCTAGTAAACAGGTCAATAACTTGACTATTCAGAGATAGTTGGTCTTATACACAATTTCCTAGTTTTTTTCCTAGAAACAATAAAGTGCTCCCTCTGCTCCCATCCAATTTCCCCTTTGTAGGAATTTAATTTATAAGACTGCTGACTTTAATTACAGATGGGAGCATGAAGCTGTTCTATCAAATGTAATTGACTGTCACAATAGTATAGCTGTGAGATTTTCTTATTTTGTTCTCCCATCTAAAAAGAATAGACTCTCAAGATTAAAGTTAATGATGTTGATGATGTACTGATTGCCAGATTATTTTTCTTTTTTTTTCTTGCATTTGGGACTAACCTGATTATTTTAAAGACACCTGCAATTCTTTTGCAAATGTTTAATTCTAGTCAGAGAAATTTACCATCATATGTGGGCACTATAATGTTATAGCATGTTCCCAAAATAAAAAGATGACAATAATAGTATATGTGCATTTGTTAGTGTGTGTGTGTATGTGTGTGTCTGTTTACTAGGAGGACCACCAGGGAACATTTAATATTGGGCAAATACCTGGTCATTGAAACATTCATCATGGGCAAATGTTGAACAGAATTCCTAGGTTGTGTTTCCTAGAAAAACTGAAGTAGCATTTTCTATATCCAAGAGGTAATGGAGGAAGGGAATATTAAGGGACTGAGGGTTATATTCTCAGAGGTCATTTGCTCATAAATCTGGCCAACCAATAAATCTTTAATCAGTACATAGTACTATATTCCAGATAGTCAACCATTGGCTACAATCCTTAGCAAATTTTATGAACTGGAGCCTGAGTGAAGAATTACTGCCCAGTGAATTTTTTATATCATGAATAGTGATGTCTTTTGTCCTTGTCCCAGTAAGATTTCTCCATCTTAACAGTGTCTAAGAAGAGCTCTATGCTTTCTGTGTTAAAATAGAACAACTCACTTGCTTGTCATCTTTTTGTATCTTTTTACTGTTTTAAATCAGTCATTCTCATTCTAACATCTGCCTCCACTTCTTTACTTTGCCAGCTTTCTGAAAATGATCTGATAATTTTCTAAACGACTTTGACACATAGGATGAAAGTAATTAAATGGTAAGCAAGTCAATACAAGCATGCACAATCTAACAAAATTCCACCCAAAGATGGACACAATAAAGCAAGTATATTTTCTTAACCCAACATTTTATGAAAACAATGTTTAGAATATAATTTATTAAAAAACTTTAACAAAATAACTAACATACAGTTCTGATTCATTTGCTAGCATGAACATGAGATTTTACTTAATCTCTAGATAATTCCAGCCAAACTGTGATGGAATAGTGACAAATCTCCAGGAGATTCTTTACTAGACAGTTTTGTGTAAAAAAAAATTTTTTTTTTGAAATAGAACCAGGTACCTTTTGGAGATTTGATCACCCTATACCTGTGACATTTTACATAATGACTCCGTAAAGACATATTCTGACATATTCTCATTAGCAAGTTATATAGGTTGCTTATTAAAGTAGTGAAAATTACTTTTGAATGAACTCTGCAAGGCTGGGTAAATGACTATGTGAGATTGAGTTAATCAGCTGTCTTTGTTAAATGTTTTTTTTAAGTGTGAGAGGCCTTGGCAGGTAATTTGAGTTCCCTGATTTGCAGCTACTGTCATCGTTACTGTATGTGATTGATATGTCTGCCTGGACAGATTTGCAACCTGACACTAATGCTAATGAATTGTTTAAAGATATTGAATTATTGATAACTTCAGAAGTGTCCCTGGATTGAATCTAAGATGCTGGTTTTCAACTTACAGTTCTATGTCATAGAGATACTGTTGAAACATTTCTTTGAGTTAAGCTTCATATCATGTGTGGTATAAATGCAACCAATTATACTATGAATTTTCTCTAATAGAACAAATCCCAGTCTCTACTTTGGTATCTTGAGATAATTTTACTTAAAATGGATTTCTTTATAGTTATTAGGTCTTACTTCTACTTGTAACTACTTTATGAAGAAAGATACCAATTTTTCTTAATAGCTGTGTCATGTTTTGCCAGAGATGTAGAATGTTAGAATTAAATGGACCATTTGTTGTTAACCAACCAGTATTTCTCAAAACCTTTCCCAGTGTTAGAGGAAGGTGAATACATACATCCTGGAGTCTGTGGGAAGAGCACTCAACAAATTATTTGAGGTCATAAGATTCTGAACCTTTATCCATAATATACCCATGTCCATTGAACCAAAATTTCATTTCAGCTCAATTACCTTATCTACATGAATTAAATAAAATTAGCCAAGGACCCTCATCCCAGGTCCTGTAAGAATTTTAATGTATTTCTCAAAATATTTGAAAATTCCTCAGGACTTCTGCTCTTCTGAACACTTGTCCCTCTGATTTCCTGTTTCTACTGCATTTTCTGTCTTGCTGACATCATCATCCTTAGCTATTCTCTCTCAGCGACCTTTACAGGGGGAATAGTTTCCTTCATTTTCTCATAATGCTACTCACACCAAGCATATGTAGGAATAGCAGACCCAGTAAAAATACCTGCAATAAAGGCTTTACAATACAACTATGTGTCTGTTAAAAGTAAATGTTGGCCACCCTTGTTCTTAAAGCCAACTTTGTTGACCTGGATGCCAGCATATTCTCACTAGCTAACCTTTGTAAGGGGGTTCCTGTCCTGCTATTATGTGGCTTATGCCATCACTCCCCCTACACATGCTCCATCTTCTCTGAGTTTGCCCATAAATTTTTGCTAATTTCTTTTCCAGAACTGTTGAGCTTTCTCCTTGTCTAGCTTCAGAAAGTTTGGGCTATTCCATCAGGCACCACTTTATAGAAAAACATTTCCATCAAGATGGTTCCTCGAACAAGATTGTTTTATTAAATTGAGGTATTCCATAAAGAGTCTGTTTTTTTCCTCCATACTATATCAATGTTACTTTTAAAAGTTTGTTCTTACATCTTTAGTATACTTCCCACTTCAACTACATGTGGCCATTTTACTTTATAATTTCATGCTTATCCTGTACATCATAGTAATCCAGTTTGAGCAGATGGGTCTATTTCTGGGCAGACCAGTGTTGGTCTGTCTCAGCCTCCCTCCTATTACAAATGAGAAATTCAACCCAGAGACACTAACGTGATCTGTCCAATGTTCCTAAACTGAGAACATTTAAAAGGGACTACAAAACTCTCTCTCATCCATCCAGACAGAGTGAGTTCCTCACTGTCAGTGAAATTCTGTCACACAAGTACGTCTCTACATTCAATTAAGAGTTCCTTAACTGTGTGCTTAGGTTTGGAAGAAAAAAATGTTGTATTCTAGCAAAAGTCCATGGTAAACCCCAATGACGTGGCTTTTCCTTTCATTTGTACTGGCACTGAGCTAGCTGTGATTTCTTGAGGGAAATATTACCGCCAGAAAATTTTAGAGTTATTCTAAATATGTGCCATCATGGGGGAAGTCTTATCTACTTGCCAGGTTATATCTTGGTTTTTCTGTGTTTTCCTTTGTCCTGCTGGTGAGTCGCCTGATTACCAAAGAGCAGCAAGACCTTGGAGAACTGCTGTCCCCAAACTGACAACAAGGTGTCTATTTTGGTTCTTTCCCCCACAGATTTTTTTCTTTCAAGCTTCGGGTCTCGTTAATTTGCAGGATTGTTCACACATACTCTTGTGAGTACAGATACTTGTCAAATTAACACATATTTTTTGAATTTCTGCTATGTACTTTGAACTGTACAAATTTTAATCAGGGATCACATACCCACCCACACCCCCCCTTGTCCTTATTCTCAAAATTTTCATAACATATTTGGGGAGAGGAAACAGATATGTGTGTGATAGATAATAATTTAAGCCTTAAGTAATGTTTTGAGAAAATAATACAGAAATATTAGCAAGTTGGATATGATATGCTGGCAAACTAAAGGTATGTAAGCAAGCATCATGCTTACACTCCTTTGTGCCCATTTGATGAGAGCTGTGAGCACCATAAGAAATGCACAGATGCATATACTGAAATTTCCTACAATTTCCCAGGGTTAAGGAATTGCGGGAAGCCTACCCACAAGGGATATTGACCTCAGGTGAAGAAACTCTAGAAGAAACTGGAAGTACCAGTTTAAGGGCATGGATGTGTCAATTCAGGTAGACTGCTTGGAAGGGGCTTCCAGGAGGAATTGGAGGAAGGTCTAGAAAGATGAACAGAGGGGCACTCCAGGCTGGAAAAACCTTGAGCAAAATGCCAAATTCAGGATGTCAAAGAGCATAATTTGGCAACTGTGAACCCAGATCAGAGTGAAAGAAGGAGGGCACTATGGAGAAAGACAAGAAAGGTTGGCTGGTATTGGGTCACCCTGAGTAAAGGTACAAAGAAGTATTTTAATTTATTACAAAAGTAATATATGCTCATTGTAAGAAATTTGAATCATACTGAAGTGTAAGAAATAAACAATTAAAACCCTTTTCTAATTGTATAGAAGAATTAAGAGTTTGAACTAAACATACTGGCTTATAACATGCTTTTCTATTTAACAACATATGTACCATGGCTACCTCTCCATGTCAACACATAAATATCAATCCTGCCATTTTACTTCTCTCGGCATGGTCTTCATGTGGAGGTACCATAATTGGTTTAACCAGTTTTCCTATTAATTAGGTTTTCTTTTGATTCCTCTGGTGTATACATTATTGTGCTACACACCCTTATTCATATGCTTTTGGGCACCTCTGTGATTATATAGTTAGGAATAAGTTCCTCAAACTCTTAGATTGAAGGGCATAGTACTAAAGAGTGACTATTTGTGTCCCCTGAAAATTTGTATGTTAAAATCCCACCCTCCAAGAATCATCTAGTTATACTGTAGTCAGACCACCTCCAGCCTGAGGAGCACTTGTCTAATTGAAAAGTTCAAGTCTGGCCACCCAAACAGCAGCACTCAAAGATGTGACCTTCCAAATATGAGACAGAGACATTTCATAGTCCTTGGCTTTTAAAGACTTACCCAATTGCCCCCTCCCAAACCCAGTTTTTGTATTGGATAGGAGTCCTGTTTGGCAGAAAAACTTTTCCACTCTGCACTTATGTATGCTTTTAGCTGATCTTTTTAATTTAATACAGTGTAGTATTTCTTAGAAAATAATTTGGCTCTCATTCTCACTGTAATTTCCCTTGTGTGTCCACAAATAAGCACTCATTAGTTCTTTGAGAGATGTGACATGAGGCCTTGCTTGCATAATAGGTCAACTTATCTTCATTTTTTTTTTCCTTTTATGCCTCTTCCTTCCCTCCTCCTTACCAGTGAGACCAGTTGTGATATTTTCCTGGTAACTCTACTTTCCATTCTTGATACCCCTTCTGTGAGTTTTTGTAAAAATTTACCTTTTCTAGGAAATCAGTGCCTTTCTGCTACTTCCCTCTTATATCCATTACAATTCATAAAAGTCTTTTGGATGTCCTGTTTGTACTTCACTGTAAAGTGCAATCCATCTTATATTTTCTGGGGGTATCTGCCATATACACCTTATCAAACACTGTGGCATAAGACAGTGGTCAACAAGTTTCTTCTCTAAATGACCAGATGGAAAATATCTTAGGCTTTGTGAGCCACATATGGTCTCTGTGGGGTGTGTGTGTATGTATGTGTGTATATACAACCCTATATAGATGTGAAAATCATTGTTAGTTCACAGTTCACACTAAAACATGCTGTAGATTTGGCCACTGGTATGTATTTCTGACTCTTAGTTTATGAGGGTACATATTATAAAAATGAAAAATTTTCTACTTAGAACAAAGAGATATTAGAACAATACTTACCTAGGAGATATCAAAGCTGAATACTGTGTTTCACCAAAGTTTTTCTATGCAGCTATATCTGTTAAAGAATTGTGAAGCTGGAATGACTTCAGTATACCAAACCCTTACTGGACCTTTGAAAACTCATTTTTGACCAATGAATACTAAAAATCCCAATGAATACTGGGATTTTTAAAAACAATTGTGTAGACCTGAGGGTTCATTTTATGCTTTACCTACAGTACTCATTTTTAAACTGCCCATCCTTGAAATTTCTGAGTTCTTTCACCAAACCCCACCCCAAGTGAACTATTAGTGAATTTTGACATTGTATGTTCTCTTGTCTGGCAAGTTAATAAACTCAGTATTTTTTCCCCACCTTTGGTAGTTTTTGTTTTAGTCTTTGACAGTTAATATCCTATGTAATAAAAAATCAGATGTAAGTCAGTAGGTGGGAAAGTTCTTTTGGATGTTAGGTAAGGAGGGTTTTCTTTATGGTTTCTGAAATTATAGCAAGAATAAAGTTTGGTCAGTTAGAGTGATGGGAGTGAATCATATAAGGACAACTGCTTGTGTGCAGAGGGTGGGAAGGTGATGGTAAGTGTCTTTATTTAACCAATTGGAGGCAGGATCTTGTCAGGAAACATGGAAGTCTTTGAAATTTTCAAAAATAATTCCTGAATGTCCTATAAATAAATTGTAGAAAACTGATAATGATGCAAAGTTGCTGGTTTATAAAAATACAAATGAATTATGTTTAGCCAAATGCAATTAATTATTATCCATAGATGCTGACCAATTTTGCACTTGTTTGTCAATCTATGTAAGTCTTCCTGATTGTGCATACAGGTTCATCCTGAGTTTTCCTCTGGACTTGTAACATCTTTCTACTTTCCTCACTAATTACTGACTTAAAATATTTTTTATGTGATTATATTTTTGTGACATTCATGATTACTAAGAAAATTGTCTTTCTAATAATCTTAACATCCCACAATTATTTTTATCATACCTTATTCATGTGTTTTTATGGCATGCACATACATACACAGTAATATAGTTATGTTTATAGGGCATGTTTTATATCATTTTTTTTCCTGTTCAGTGTATATATAAGCAAATGAATTATTTGACTTAATTATTCATATAATTCTTGTCAAAAGAAATTGGGCTCTACTTATCTGGGTCCTCTTCATGAAAAGATCTGATCACAAGTAATTCTCCACTTTCATTTATTCATATCTCTGTGTCCATCTGTAATGTAACAAGGATTAAATAGTCTGTGGCCAAGCTGATTTGAGGGTATAGCTCTGCCCATCATCAAATGTGTTGTAACCAATTTGACCAAGTTTGTCACTATGAAGACAGCCTAACACTCCAACCTGATCCACCATTGTCATTTTTATTTTTCTTCCTTATTATTTCAACACGGCTCTAGTGAAGTTAATTGTGTCCTACTGGCTACTAATATGATTCCTTCTTATTCTGTACTGGCGGACTACTACAGTAGAAGAAAAGTTATTTTTTTTATCTTAAACCATGTATATTCCATTTATCTAAAAACTGAACAGTTTCTTGAGGACTCAAGTTGCTATAAATATTTTAGATAATATGTTTGCTTAGTCTCCAAGGCATCCCACTTGCTGGGTAGGAGTCACTTTAAATCATAAAGCACCCAGGAGGTTAGCAAGTCCAGAAATTCTTTTTATCCTTTGTGAGTTTGTGGGCTCTAGCACTGTCTTATATATGACCTTCAAATTCTACTCAGCACCTCTGGCCTCAAAGCTATGTTAAGTTTTAATTCACACTTTTTATCCAAAGTTTTTCATTAGTAGAATGGCATACCTCCTCAGAGAAGTGACAATGTAGAAAATCCAGAATTTGCCTGCCATTGGAATCTTTATTTTTAAATTGTAATGTTACCCTAAAAATTTCTGTTAAGATGGACAAATGTTGTTAAAGTTAATACATTTATGCCTTGTTTTGTATTTGGAAAACTGATTTCAAATGCCTTTGGATACTTAATTCCATTCAGTGACTATTTCCTGACTTCTTCTCATGTGACAAGCGTTGTGCTAGGTTATTGGGAAAAGCAAGATTGAGATAGATTCTCTACCTAGAGACTACAATGTCTAATAGAAGGAGACAGATAAGAAATGAAATGGTGAGGGTACAGGGTGCTTTGTGTAATAATGGAAGTATGCATAAGGTATACAGTCACATACAGGAGGGAATGATAGCACTGTGAATGGAGTAGAGCAACAAGTCTTTAAATTATAGCAATTGTTGTCAGCTAGAAATCAGTAAGAAGATCAATCCATAGTGCACATATTGAGTTCTTATAATTTGGTGAATACTAGGTGAGCTCTCTCTATACACAGAAAAATGATATGCAGACCATGATTCAAGAAGCTCATAGTCTGTTAAACAGAAAAGTGAATGTACAATCATAATACATTGTCAAAGGTGATGCCTTAAATATATGAATCAAAACTTGTAGGAACATGAGGGGCAATGGTTGGTGCTGGGAAAATGAAGGTTAGAGAAGGCTTCTGATGGGAATCTAGAGTCAAGTCTGGAGGATGTGTGAGAGGAGATAATGGGATAAGTGTTCTGGGTAGAGACCAGTGTATGCAAAGGTCAAGAGGCCTGAAAGACAGAATCTAAGACTATAGGGCAGTGTGACCTGAGGATGAGCAGTGGGGCAGACAAGGGAAGATTCAGTACTGGACAAGTAGGCAGAAGGCCACTTGGAAGGGCCTTGTCATATATATAGTAGGAGGGATCTTTGAAGTATTTAAAATGGGAATAGTATGAAATTAGCTTTTATAAAATATCACTCTAATAACAATGTGGAGAAGGATTAGAGCAAATTAAGATCAAGAGACCAAAAGGAGTTTTCTATAGGAAGCTGGATGGGAAATGAACATGGCCTACACTTAGGCAGGGGATTGGGTATGCAGAAAAGTCTGGAGTCAAGGCATAGTAAGAAAGTAGAACAAGACTTAGTGGCGTGGGAATAACTCAGAAGGAGGTGTGCAGGATAGCACCCATCTTTCTGGCTTGCAGTTGGTGGTGCCGTTCCTCAACGGAAATGATAGAGCGTGAAGTCAGAGGAGTAGGGATGGGAGGGCTGTTCAATAAGAAAGATATAACGTGCCCCCAAACTAAATACAATTAAGATGCTGGTGTGGTTCAAATAAATATGCCAAACAGAGCAGTTGGAAAATTTGAGTTCAGAATAAAAAAAAAAAAAAAAACCACTGAGCCCAAAATACATACCTGGGACCTTCAATTATATATTTATAGTTGAAGAACTAGATCTAGTCACTTTGGAGAAAGTAAATAAAATTGGACTCGAAATGGATCCCAATGACTCTGGGTATGCAACAGATAAAATGAGAGCAAACAGAAAGAAAACCAGAAAAAATATTGAGCATGCCAGGGAGGCTAGAGAAAAAATAGGCAAAGATGATATCACTGGAATTAAGTAGAGGTTCCAAAATGAGGAAATGACCAATATTAATAAATGCTGCAAAGAGACCATGGAAGGCAAAAGGGAAAATGATACACAAAATTAAATCTCTACTAGAATAAAAAAAAGTGATGATGGAAGCTAGAACGCAGTGAGCTATGGAGTCAAAGAGAATGAAGATGTGACTATGCACTTTCTGTCTGAGACAATTACCTCTGAAGGGAAAGTCCAAGAAGTGAAGGAATAAAGCATGTCTCTTTCTGAAGATGCAGTCTATGAGAGCAGAGACATCACTGGCCTTCTTGACTGCTGTAAACTTCTTCAGGAGTGCCTGGAAAGCAGCTGGGACTCACTGCATTTATAATTGAATGAATGAATAAACAAGATGGGAGAAACTTGAGGATGTCTATATATCAATGGAAAAAAAAACAGACTTGCTGTAAATGGTGGCAAAGGGAGCTCTCTGGGAGGAGGAGAGACTCTGGGACTGAGCATAGAACATGCACAATAGAATGAGGATTCTGTTTCCTGGACCTGTGTGAGTAGGATGGTCAAGAATATAGAGAATTTTGGGGCAGTTTCATCAGGAACTTGGCAGAAGGAGAGACCTCTTTAAATCCCTAGGAGTTTATGGTTACAAAACCAGTGCGTCCTAACCCGAAATGCCCCTTAAAAATGACACAATTCACTTAATTATGTGTGTAATTGAGGTGAAAGAGCTGAATTATTTGAAATAATAGCTTTGATTCTGCACTTGACATTCTAAGGAGAACAGTTTTCATTTACAAAGTGCTTTGCTAGGCTAGTCTCAGTGTTAATTTTGCTGATTGCTCCTTTCAAGTGCCCCTCTGAGGTAAGTTAGCTCCTACATTAACCCTAACAGAGTTCTTCTCCGCAGGAAGGACACAAAATGGGAAACAGTGAGAATCCAATTGAGATCTTGTAGCCACCCAATCCAAATGCCTTTCTGAAGTTCTCATCATTCTTTTCTGCAGGCAAAGAAATACCAAGATTGAGTCAGCAGAGGACTGTGGCTAAGGGTTGGACTCCTAGAGTACAGCTATTATGGGATTATAGCACCATATTTTGTAGATTGGACATTCATACTATTTGAGCATCCTTGAGAAGTTTTTTTTTAATAAATGAGTTCTTTTAAAATAGTTGATGGGTCAGGAAAACTGTCCCTGCCCAGCTTCTATGCCACCTCCAAGCATGTTTATGAAATAAGGTTTTGTATGTGAATCTAACTCCATCCAGCCCTAACTTTAAGTGTGTGCACCTCAGCCCCCAAGGAAGCTGCTGTTCCTGACAACATGGGCTATCCTGGGGGTGGGGGTGGGGGTAGGGGAGGTGCTTGCAAGAGCCTAAAATTCTGCACTTGCCCAGATTGGGAACAGGCTGGTAGAATTTGGATTTTACTATTTGTGTGACCACACTGATATTCCCAGTGGAGCTGAGGGAGCCAGGCTGTGCTCCCACATGGAGTGAAATCTGTGACTTCATTTCCTTTGGGATCTTTCCTGTGATGAGTTCCAGTTGAACTCCTGGTAATTGGCTCAGTAGGGCAAGATGTGAGGACAAGGTAATCAGATGATTTATTTTCCCCCTGTAAGCTCCCCCCAGCCCAGTTTTAATAAGATACAACTAACATAAAATAGCATATAACTTTAAGATGTACAACAGAATGATTTGATATATGTATATATTGCAAACTGGTTGCCACAATAAGTGTAGTTAACACCTGTCATCTCATATGGTTATATCATTGTTTTCTTACGATAAGAACTTTTAAGATCTACTCTCTTAGCCACTTTCAAATATAAATACAGTATTGTTAACTATAGTCACCATGCCATACATTATATCCCCAGAACTTATAACTGGAAGTTTGTAACTTATAACCACCTTCCCCAATTTCTTCCCCCATCCCCACCGCTGGACACCTTTTCCCATGGCAACCATAACTCTGCTCTGTTTCTATGAGTTTGGATTTCTTAGGCTCCACATTCAAATGAGATCCATCGCACAGTATTTGTTTTTGTCTGACTTATTTTACTTAATATAATGCCTTGAAGTTTCATCCACATTGCTACAAATGGCAGGATTTCTTTTTCTGTGGCTGTGTAACATTCCACTGCCTATATTCACCACACTGTCTTTATCTAGTCGTCTATCCATCAATGGACACTTAGGTCGTTTCCATATCCTGGATATTGTAAGTAATGCTGCAATGAACATGGGAGTGCAGATGACTTTTTGAGATAGTGGTTTCATTTGATTTGGATATATACCCAGAAATGGAATTGCTGGATCATATGGTAATTCTATCAATTTTTTGAGGAACCTCCATATTGTTTTCTAAAGTGGCTATAACAGTTTACAATCCTACCAAGAGTGCACAATGGTTCCCTTTTCTCCACATCTGCGCCAACACTTACTGTCTCTTGTCACTTTATTGATAGCTGTTCTAACAGTATAAGGTAATAT
This sequence comes from Tonatia bakeri, assembly GCA_004024845.1. Lineage (NCBI taxonomy): Eukaryota > Metazoa > Chordata > Mammalia > Chiroptera > Phyllostomidae > Tonatia > Tonatia bakeri. Next base: position 114,145 of record PVIA01001733.1, read on the forward strand.
CTCATCATGGTTTTGATTTGCATTTTCCTAAGATTAGTGGTGCTCTCTTTTCATATGTCTGTTGGTCATCTGTATGTCTTCTTTGGAGAAATGTCTGTTCATGTCATTGGTCATTTTTAATTGGATTATCATTGCTATTGAATCATATGAATTCCTTATATATTTTTGGATATTAACTCCTTATTAGATATGCACTTTGCAAACATTTCCTCCCATACTGTAGATTGCCATTTTATGCCATTTTACTTAGTTGCTCATTTCTTTTGCTGTTACTCTGTACGCCTTTAAGTTTCTTTCCCTCCCTCCCTCCCTCCCTCCCTTCCTTCCTTCCTTCTCTCTCTCTCTCTCTCTGCAATCAGTCAAGTGAGGTGAGGTATCCAAGCTCTGGTTTGGATTCTGTGTTGGGTTTATTTAAAATTTGTTATCTTGTTCATTGTGAGTTCTTCCATCAACTTTGCACTTTAAAAATATATTACATTATTATATTAGTTATCTTGATAGCTGAGATTTTTGGACACTCTTTTTCTTAAATTTTGTGTCCTAGTGAAATGCCTTCCTCCCCTTGCTCTGCAGAAAGCATATGTATTGAATCTTTGTTTTCACTTTAATGATAGTTTTCTTGGCTGGTGCTATAAACTTAGAACTACTACATGGCCTTGAGGATAAGAACCAGAGGGGAAGTTGTTGTGCTCCAAAATTGGATTTTGTTTTGGAGATTTTCAAAAGCTATTTGAAGTGAAGTCAGGTGAAGTGACATGAATGATAAAGCTTGATAACCTCGGTAAAAGTAAAACATTATAAAGACTGCTTTTTCATGTGAGTTGTGAAGAAACTCTGAGGGTATTTCCAAAGATATAACTAAAAAGTTTTGAGTACAGGAATGTCACTAACTGATAAATCATTTCTGAAGTTGGTACCCTAAGATTCATTTGGATGGTTAATTTTAAGGTATGTTAATTCAAAAGGCTTCATTATTTAGTGCTATGCTACATATTTTTGATGAAGTGAATTTGAATTTGCATAATTCTCTAATTAAAAATATATATCCCTTAAATGAATGATTTTGCTGCTCTGGCTGGTGTGGCTGAGTGGATTGAGCACTGGCCTGCGAATCAAAGTGTCACTGGTTGAATTCCGAGTCAGGTCACGTGCCTGGGTTTAGTGCCAGGTCCCCACTGAGGGTGCACACATGAGGCAACCACACATTGGTGTTTCTTTCCCTTTCATTCTCCCACCCTTTACGTCTCTCTAAAAATAAATAAATAAAAGCTCAAAAATTTAAATAAATGAATTTGCTTATTGTGTTGATATTTACACCAGAAGTATGTGTTTCTTAGAGGACGTTGTCTGGCACATGGATTTGTCCCTTAATTATCCGTATTATTTAAAAAAAATGCTGCAAAGATTTTGTCTTAGATCATTGCACCATGCGCACATGTCTTCATGTTCTTGCCATGTCTGCATTTGCACACATCTATTGTTCATGTTCATGTTACAGCAGCTTTTGGCTTTGGTTCTCAGTGCAGTTGAGAACTGCTGTGGCATTTATTTTAAGGAAGCTAACCATTGTACACCTTCTTGGTTTTATTGGTGTCTGCTACAAACTGCAGCTTTTACCCAATCACAACCGCACATAATATTACCTATCTGAAGTATGTTCTCAGTATTGTTTAGAAGGTACTTAGGTGTGGGGTTATTGGGTGACATGATAAGTGACTGTTTATAGGAAATTACCTTAATGCCTTTTAAAATGTCTGTATCACTTTTGCTTTCACAAGAAATGCATGGGAATTTAGTAGGTCTGGGTGCTTGCCAGCACTTTACATGGCTGTGTTTTGTTGTTTGTTTCTTCCTGGTCCTTCTACTTGGGTGAAGGGTTGTAGGTTATTTCATTGTGATTTTAATTATTTCCTTAGCCACAGAGATAGGAAATTGTTATGATTCAAGAAAACTGACTAATAGGATTGAATATTGAACTAGGTAATATTTTAAACTTTTCAACCATGATTTTTCTAAGGTTATCTAACACATCATATGTAAAGTAATGTATATTAGTTATTGTCAGGAAAATATTAGTTTACACTTTGAGGGTAGATGCACTATTTAAGGAAATAAATATTACTTTTCTTAGTTTCTTTGAAGTTCTGTAATTTACATTTTCAAACCATAATAGGTATTTACTTGAATGGTGGTTTTGCTTTCTAAAAATAATGATTTAGGCTAATAAAAATCTGGCTACATTTCATTATGAGCAATAATTTATATGCAATACTTTGGACTCCAAATATTACTTTTATACTACTGCACATAAAAAGTAATTGTAGAATTAATTACTGACTATTTTTCTTAGTCAGATCTATTCCTTTGTGATTTTAAGAATGCTTGGAATGTGGTATATACTGACTGCCTAGAAATTTGGCTCTTCTCATACTTCAAAACACTTTGAATAAATGGTAAGTGCTTTCGAAAATACTCTTCTGTGTGTGTTCTGGTGGCTTGGGACTGGTAATAAGTTACGTGCCTGTGTCAAATACTGGTCTGGTGGAGCATTATTATCAACTGCTTTGATAAATGATGCAATTTACTGTACTCTCCTGATTTTTTTTTTATAGCATTACATAGCCACATAGAACACTTGAACTGTTTTCTTTTTCCTAATGGAAGAATTGGTACTTTAAAGTAGAGTGGCTATACATAGAGTTGAATAAGCTTTGATACATAATTCTTGATATATTACCAATATATAATTTTTAATAAGTCTGACTCCCTAAAATTCTTTTGCCTCAATTATAGAGACAGATAAGGCAAGTGTATTTTTTGCTTGATATGAACATATTGCTAGGACTTATCTATTTTATTATTCTTATGTAGACTATAATTTTAAAGAATTCCAATAAAGAAAATGGAATCATGAAAATGGATATGTTATTTTAACCTTATGATCTTATGAGACAGTTTTGGTATTCTGTTAAAGTGCCACTCAAAGTATGGTTCATGGATGGATGTTGATCTACAAACATACTAAGCTACAATGAAATGTGCACAGAAATGGAGAGCATGCATTTTGAAAGTTTTAAAACAGTTTGACATTGCCCTGACTTTCAAGCACAGCAGTACAGAATTACTAGTCCATGATGACTTAGGTGGGCAGATGGGGGCATCTGATCCTTCATTATAGATAATCTGGAAAGCACTAATGTATAATATAGTAGCACTTCTCTGTATCCTTTGACTTTGAAATAAAGCTTTTACTGAGTGATTACCATGTATCAGACACTATTTTACATTGTATCTTAATTACCCCTTATCACATTCCTACTACATGCCCTCATTAGATTCATTTTACTGATGAGAAAACCAAAGCACAAAGAAGTATCTTAAGGTCACACAGCTACAAGTTACATACGAAGATAACTCTAAGAAATAAAGTAGGTGTAGGTAAACTGAGAATCCTTTGACAGTAGTGCATGCTGACTTCAGTTCTTGCACATGCACTGGCAGGAGAGCAAGTGATGTATGTGTATCACAGGGTGTCATAAACCTCCACACCTCTGAAGGACATTACACTTTGAATGTTGACTTGGTTCACATTCAGAAGAATGAAATATCATCTAGTTAAGACCCTCCTTAAAGACTAAAGTATAGCACCCATAGCAATAACAAATTCTGCTATTCTGTAGCATTAGTTCTCGAGTGAAAAGATCTTTAATTTGGATGTACTTATTCTTACAAGTTCTAGTTCTTTATTTTTAAACACATTTTTTTTCCCACTGGGAGGAAGGAGGGTGAGTTTAAGACCATTACTTAGCTTTAGAGTAAAGTAGACTGAAGTTAAACTCTTGGTGGTTTCATTGCTTTCTTCCTTTGCCACCTTAAAAAATTACATTACTGGGACTCAATTTCTCTATCAGTCAGAGTCCATATCACCATATCTTGTTTTTCCATAAGTATTAAATGATAAACTTTGGCTAAAGCCTTTGGTATGGTGTTTGGTAAATTGAAATTTTGCACTAAAGGGGAGTCTGTTTAACTTTCTTTTTTAATATCCATGTAGTTTTAGATTACATATGAGCTACAGGGAGAAGTTTTCCCTATGCAGTTCTTTGGGCTGCCACAATTCCACAGCACTTAACTATAAGACAAAGTGACTATGATACAGTAAACAGAAGTAAGTGAGCTTTTTGTGTTAGATTTCTCTGGGTTTAAACCATAGTCCTAATATTCCATGGTCATGTCAGTGTGGGAAAATTGTTTAACCTAAAAAATTCATTTCCTCGTCTGTAAAAGCAAAAGTAATTATGATCTATTCATGATGTTGTGGTAGGACAGTATAGGAAAGCCCATGAAATCAGTATCTGGAATATTTTTTAAAAATGAATAAATATTATTTCCTTTCTTGGTCTCATTTTTTCCCTCAAAAGATAAAGGGGGGATGGGAAGAGTGGGTACCGCAGCGTGGGTGGGAGTTGTGAATTGTTTCCTTGTCTCTACAAAATACAATGACTTTAAAAATTACTCTATAATTTTGACAATGATGAGGTCGGTGATCAACACATTATATAGCTCCCTATAGATAGTGATTTTCTTTCAGGCTTCACTTACATGAACATGAATTAGTTTGATGGCTTTTGCTTCATGTAGAAAGAGCCCAAACTATTTTCTTCACTAAGATTTAACTCTATTGGATGGCAAGTGTTGGTAAAACTTAATTCTTACTGTTATATTGACTTCACCAATATTTCCAAATATGAAAATATTGAGAATAAACAATACCATATGTACAGTTTTATTTCAAATAACAAATGTATTTCTGCCTCATTAACAATGAAAACAAAAGTGATATATGTGGACTTCTGATTTTGAAAATAATGAATCTACAAACTTATGAATTTTAATTCTTTTTTTAAGACCTTAATTATAACTTTCCTCATCTCATTGATTGCTATAGTTGTTTTCTGCAATCTATCCCCAGCTGTGAAAAATTTCTCTTATGGAAAAAAATTTGTTGGATCCTCTCTTCCTCCTTTCTCTGCTTCCTCCTTTCTCTTTCCTTTCTTCCTTCCACTTCTCTCTGTCCCCCTCATCTTATGTTTCTTCACTATCTTCCTGTCCTCTTCAACATCGTCATCATTCGTCTTTGCTTCCTCCTCCCTCATTTCTCTCTCTCAAATTCTCATTCTCTTTTTCACACTTTCCCTCACACGTGTATTATCTCCTTCTCTCTCCGTTTCTTCTCTGCTCCTGTCCTCTCTCTTCCTTCCTTTCTTTCCCTCATTCTCTTTCTCTGTCATGTTCTCATAAATGTTAATATATACATGCTGTACAAAAAAAGGAGTTCATTGGCTAGATAAGGTAAAAACTTCCCAATCTCTTTCTCTAGTTCCTACTGAACACTTGAACTTGTGTCTTCTATGCTCAATGACCTAAAAGACATCATATTTTCATTCATTGTCTACAGGGTTGAGATCTTAAAGCCAAAAAGTTTGTAACACTTTGCCATTCTTTATACATTTTTATTGTAAAAACATGAAATAAGTACAAGGAACTCCCTTCACATTCTTAAATTATTTCCAGTAGGATTATGACAATAATTTATTTAAAAAATTATTAGACACATAACTATATGCCTAAATATAATCATATCACAATACTTTTTAAAATACATTTTATTGATTATGCTATTATAGTTGTCCCAGTTTTTTACCCTTGCTTCCCTCTACCCAGTATCCCCATTCCCTCCAGCAGTCCACCCAGAAGTTCATGTTTATAGGTCATACATGTAAGTTCTTTGGCCTCTCCATTCCCTGTACTATTCTTAACACCCCGTCTATTTTGTATGTACCAGCTATGCTTCTTAATCCCCGTACCTTTTCTTGCTACTTTGTACATTAGTACATTGCTACTAATCCTTCCTCTTATCAAAGTTGGTTACCCATGCTAACAACTTTCTATCATTTCACTTTTTCTTCATGTATATGTAATCAGAAACACATCCTCAGAAAACTGTAGTATTTGCTCATTTTACAAAATGAAGTTTTTATTATCACACATTTTTTCGATCTTGCTTTTCTCATAAAATATAGTTCACTGGAAGTTTATCCAAGTCAATTGCTAAGTCACTCTTTTAATGATTGCACAGCATTCCATGACATACATATAAAATAATGCTTCCCATATTGTAGTCAACTATTTTTTCCTTTACTTTTTAGAATGCCATAACAAACATCATTCTGTGTTTATCTTCATGTACTTTTACCTTTATTTGTATAGTATATATTTCAGAGAATGGATCTCTGGGCAAAAAATATGTATTCCTAGTGTCAATTGATGTTGTCAAATGGCTTTACAAAAGGCTGTGGTGATATGTATTTGCTCAAGCAATGGATGAAAGCATACCCATTGTACCCCATCTCGGTCAGGACTGGTGGCTATAGATAGCAAGGAGAGACGGAATCTGGTACCCTATCTCAAATCTGGGCTTTATCTTGGATTTTATCTACTCCTGAAATGGCTTTGAATAACTCAAGTTGGAATCTTCTAACTACAAGTGCTGTGTTTTCATTTTCTGCCCTGGACTCTTCCATGGCTTGATGATGAGAGCCTTCTGGATTTGCACCTGTGTGTGTGAGCAACTCAGAAGTGTGGGGGCACCCTCCATTGATTGATGCACCTGCTGCCTTCCTTTGGGGAGGACAGTTCTGAGAGATATTCCCTCCACTTTTCAGTCCACTTGATGGACTTGAGGCTCCAGTGCCCACAGGAGTGATCTTTATAACAAAAACGACCATACTTCTCAGCTTTCTGTCCTTTTCTGTCTCATTTTCCCCACTTCCTCAACTCCTCCTCAGACAGTCACATAGAGGGTGTGACTTCAGTTGTATTTCTCAGGGGCCATTTTGTGTTTGATTCCTGAATCTTGGTGGGTTCTGGATAGGTTATAATGCCAGAAGAATGTTCTGATAGCTGAGCTATTACTGTACTTAGCAAACTCATTTATAAACACAATAACTTTGTCCTGTGTCTATGAATTCTGTCTCCAACATATTGAGATTCAATATGGATAGTAGTATTGTCAATATCCTTATTCAAATAAGGTAAATGCCAAACATGCTATGTGTATATCTTTACAGTAAATGGTACACAGCAAGATATTTGTTTTTAGGTGAAAGATAATGTTACTAAGCCCTGCTGTCTAGGTTGGCTTCTCCTTGCACCACATAACTGTATCACTAACACAGGGCTGAACAGGTGCAGCTGTTGTTTTCCATGTTATAATGATGACTATTAATTCCTCTTGGCAAATATAGCCCTTGGGTGTCAGTGGGTTGGGGAAGCAAGACCTGATCTGAAATACTGGAGGTGGTAAAGGGAGTACTTCCCAGAAAAAAAAAAGGTTGTTTTCTGACATTTCATTATAGTTTTAAAACTGGACCTTGTGTTCTGTCAACAGTCTTGAGGTTACAGATGTTTTGAAACTGTATTTACCAGGAGGGGGTGGGCAGAGAAAGGTTTCATTTTGTATTTCATTGTACTGGGTGTCTTTTAACATTCTGGGAAGCATCGGTTGGCAAAGGTGATTATGAAATCAATAGGGCAGAAGAAGAGCTCAAGGTTGAAATTAACATGTTATTGTACAAATCAAAGGAACAGTAACAGGCAATCTGTTCAACTAGTCATTGTGCCTGGACAATCAGTGTGCAGACAATACAGAGATGGGAAATCTGCGTGGGGAAGCAAGTGAGTCAAAACACTCAGGCTTTTGTTTCCTTTCTTTCCAGTTCAGCACCAGTCAGTGTACCCATCTGACAGCTTTGCATTGGGTGACAGGGATCAATAATGCATTGTTGTTTTCATGAGTGACTTTTCAGAAAAAAAAGTGAAACCTACTAAATTGTTTGGATGTTAGTTTTATAATGTTTGATACTTCCTATTACATCCTTGGTGTGCTAGTACTATTTAAGGCAGTTCATAAAATAGCTCTATCTGGCTAAAATGTTTTCTGCCTCCTAACAAATCTCCAGGTGTAAAATCTATTGGCCTTTATAAACTTCCCCAGCAGTCTCAAAAAAGTACATACAAAGTTGTAAAACATTCTAGAATAAAATCAATAGTGACCATATTATAAATATTGATAAAATTCAATTCTGTTTGACTTAAAACAAAAACTAAAGCTTAGTCTTATTTATCTTGTTGGCTAGTTGTATAGGAAATAATTCAGTGGAATCTCATTCCATTTTTAAAAAAATTACTTAAAGGGTATATTACCATTTGATACTTATAAGTCTTATAAAGTACTTTGCATGCCTATTACCCTTTTATCACCATAAAATATTGAGCAGATGAATAAATAATATGTGAATTTTACATTGTGATTCTTTGGTCCTTAAAACAGAAGCCATACTTCCCAAATGGTTTAATCTCCACTGTAAGTAATATTTACATATTTATAATATGTACATATGTGTGTATATAATATGTGCTTATTATATATGTAGTATAAATAAGCTATTATTCATTTTATAAGTAGATGTTTAATGTTATTCATTGTTTAATTACTATTTATCAAATATATACATTATGTTTATCAAATACATACAGTATACAAGGCATTGGATGATATGCCGTTTTTTTAAACAAGATAAATATATTTTTATAATGTGTTATAGTCTATCATGTAGTAAGAAGGAGGTCTCAAACCAGACTACCAGCTTGCAGTCTACTCCTGTCATTTAGCAGCTGAATAACTTTGGGCAAGTTACTTAACCTCATTAGTAAATTAGAGATAATAGTATTTCCCTCATGAGGTTTGTAAGGATTAAATGTATTAGTACACACAAAGAAATTAGAGTACTGCCTGAGAAAGTTGATGCACACACACGTACACATAGTCTTATTATCTTATTTCATTAGTTGTTCTGACATTAAGAAGTTGGCAGTGAGTGGATGAGACAGATACCATCTGTATAAGCCAGGGTTTCCCCAAAAAAAGCGCCAGTAAGGTATTGTGTGAATGTATGTATATGTGTGTAAACACATATACATACATGGATGTGTGTATGTATGCATATACACTCCAGATACATGAATATGTACAGACATGTATAGGGATGTTTATATACATATATTAGGGTGTATATATGATGTGTATGTACACACACATACATGTCCACACAGTATATATGGGATATGTGTGTATATGTGCAGTAGATCAATAGAGAGTTATTTTAAGGAATTGGTTCACCAATCCACAGCAAGCCTAAAATCTGCAGAGACAGGCTGGAGACCAGGGAAGAGCTGATGTTACAGCTCGTATCTGGAGGAAGAACTCTGTCTGTACATGCCTGCGTCCAGTTTCCCCCTTTTTATAAAAGCATTGGTTCTGTTGGATTAGGGCCCATCCTAGTCATCTTATTTTAATGACCTCTTTTAAGACTCTGTCTCCAAATACGGCCACACTCTAAGGTACCAGGGTTTAGGACTTCGACCTGTGAATTTCTTGGGAAACACAATTCAGCCCATCATGTCATCCTAAGTATGTAATATGACAGAGGTGGTATCAGTGGTCTGTCCACGATTCTGAGGAAGCATAGGGGTGAGAGCAGCTTCTCCTGGGCAGAGATGGTGGTAGTGTTGGTGGCAGTAGGAAGCTTAGGGATTTCAGCGAGGATGGCATTTAAAATAGAATTTAAGAAAAAGTATTCACCTGGAGTACAAAGAAAGAAAGCCCCCTAAGTAGAGGATATGATATGAGCATGATCACTGATGCACAAAAGTGCCTTTGTGTTCCACAAGGACTTGGGAAGAGGGTGTGGGGAAGGGTGGGAGGAAGTAGGCCCACTGCTTGGGCCAGATTGTAAGGATTTTTTAAAAAGATTTATTTATTTATTTAGAGAGAGGGAAAAGGAGAGAAAGAGTGAGAGAAACATCAGTGTGTGTTTGCCCCTCACATGCCCCCTACTGGGTACCCAGCCTGCAGCCCGGGCACATCCCCCAACTAGGAATTGAACCGGTGATGCTTTGGTTTGCAGGCCCACACTCAATCCACTGAGCCATACCATGTAGAAGATTGTAAGGATTTTTTAAAGCTACCTTTAAAGTTTAGAATTCATCTTATGAGCAATGGGGAGTTATTGGATATTATTAAGTTAGAATAACAAACAATCTGCTTTTAATTAATTGTACTTAGAAAAATTACCCTGGCCATCTAGGGCTGAGGTTTGGCTGGGGAGAGACATGAGGCTGATGTCGCTGTGAGTAAATAAGCTGATGAGGGTCTGAAATAATTCAGTGGCAGTGGGGATGAGGGAAAGAAACGGATTTTGCAGACAGGTAGAAATGGCAGGATTTGATGGAGGGAGTGACAGAGATGGAGAATAAAGGAGCATTCTGAATTTCCCACTTTGGTTGGCTGTGTAGGTGGCACGAAACTGACACTGGTGCCTGTGAGGCTGGTAGGCATTTGTTGTATATGGCCCTGTAGAAGGCTTTGATATACGCGTTGGAGTCAATTTGAATTATTATAGCATCAACAGTTTTTTCACAAGTATTCACAAATGCAAGGAGACATTTAAAAAAGCACTAGACTGGTTGCTTGGGGAAGGGAGAATTTAATCAAGAAGAGTGGTAAAAGGAAATATGTAAATAAATAAAACAAGAGGAACCTTGCATGGGCCGGTGAGGTCAGTGCGTATGAGCTAATTGGTATAATTACTCAACCCTCGACACCTGTGCTATAACTAATTAGTATAATTACTCAACCCTCTCCACTTGAGGGCCAAACAAGAGAACAGTAAAATACATTTAGCTTATTTAGTTGTGGACCAGGTGAGCTTCATTGCCGGATGCCAAGCAGGGGTTATAAACAAAATGCATTTTGATGAATTCCCAGAGTATATGTCCAGTCAGGCTATACAAAGTCACTAATTTTTAAAAAAGCAGTTGGTATTCAAAAAACTTAAGAATGCTATAGATTTAGTTGATATTCTATGTGGGATATAATAAAAATAGCTAATATATTTTTAAAATTTTATTTACTTTTAGAGAGAGGGGAAGGGAGGGAGAAATGGGAAGAGGAACATCAATGTGTGGTTGCCTCTCATGCATCCCCAACTGGGGACCTGGCCCGCAACCCAGGCCTGTGCCCTGACTGGGAATCCAACCTGTGACCCTTTAGTTTGCAGGCCGGCACTCAATCCACTGAGCCACACCAGCCAGGGCATTTAATATGTTTTTGAGGACTTATGTTTTAGACATGTTCCAAGAACTTTGTATGTACTAATTTAATCCCCAAAACAACCTGTTAAGACAATTACTACAATTATCCCCAATGTATGATTGAGAAACCCGAGGCATGGAGAGAATAAGCAATTTTCTCAAGGTCAAGCTGCTAGTAAGAGTAGGAACAGTGTTTCAGAGCCTGTGCTCTCAAACACTACTCTGTTGTTATTCTGATATTTTTTACGGTATCTTCTCTCCTGATATTCTGTATTCCAACATGAAGACAGGAGTCTGAACTGCAGAGTGAACCCTTTATTATGAACTATGTCTTGCTCGGGCCCCAATCAGTTTCTCCATGCCCGACACCATGCTTGGTGGATTTCTGGTACTCAGTAAACATTGTTACTAGAACTCCCCTCAGAAGTTTGCTAACACACGTCTGGTTTCTGAGGATGGCTGACTTGACAACTTGAACTCTCATTGTGAAGCCAGCCCAAAATCTTTAATAAATTTAAAAATAAAAAATTTAAAGGCATGGAAGAACTAAGGCCGTACAGATTACCAGGCCCCAGTAAAAGAGGACGTGTGAACTGAGAAAGGTAAAGAAACGACAAGAAAACTGCTTTTGCCCTGAGGGGACATGCTGATTTGGGAAAATTAGAACTTTATTTTAGATGGCCTTGCTTGATGAGAAATGTAGAAATTAAAGCTCAAAGCTTGCACAGTAGAGAAATCAAGCAGGGGATTCTCTCTACAGTAAATTGTAAGCAGAAGTAGTACAGTCTCAGGGTGTGAGTGAGCCATCCCTTGTGAGGTCCTACAGCCCAGGTACATGTATATCATCTTCTTTGTCCTGGAAACTGTGAATTAACCCTGATTAAAGGTAGTTACTGACTTAGCTATAAAATTTACCATAGTTGACCTGCCAAGGAAATTCTTTTGATATACGTTAGGTAAAAGGAAAATTATTCATACTGAAGATCTGAGATATAAGAAGACGTGAAAAAGAAAGTTGTATCTGGGTATATCTAAGTTAATATTGCCTGTGTAAAAAAACCCTCTAATTACGTGTATGTATATGTAATTGTGTTTGTATACACAGGCACACTGAAAAACTAACATAGCATATAGCTTGGGAGAGAGTTAGTGTTCTACAGAGTGCATGTTATCACGGAGGAGGATAAAGTTATTGATTTATCTTATAAATCATAGATGCATGCCTTAATTTATAGAATAACCACAAAAAAGTTTATAATTTTTCAAACTAGTAGAGGGGAAAAATAAAACAATAACAAATATATCAAAGAAGTTCAAAAAAGTAAGAAAAGAAAAATTTCAAATAGAAAACACAAAATTAATTATAGATTTTAAATAAAATATGTCAATAATTATACTATATGTCAATGAACTGAATTTGGCAGGGAAAAATGTATTCTGAATTTAAAAGGTATCCAATTCCATACTATTGAACAGAATCATGTTTAAAACAGAATGACACAGAAGGTTAAAAAGCTAAAATAACAAACTATGGAATCATTGAGTAAAAAAAATGGTAGAGCTATATTAGCATCAAACAAAATAGTCTTCAAGGAAAAATGCTTTTCTAGTGATTAAAGAGTTACTTGTTAAAACCTCAATAATGAAAATATTTGAGCCTTATAATATTTGGGAATATTTTTTTTCTTTTGTGTATATAGAACAAAATTTAATAGTATACTTTTGAATATAAATTACTATACCTAGAAGGCTGATTTCTTTGAGTTACAGTCCCCGACTATATTAAGAAATGCTAATCTATAGAACCCCTTGTCTGCAGAATTCTCTCTTTTGCAAACTGTGTCCCAAATAACTATATTTTATGTGATGTTAATAGATATTGTGTGAAAGTAATCTACGACAAATTAAATTTGGGAAACCACTGCACATGGTATCGCTGTCTTGAGGATCTATAATTTCATCAGTATCTTAAAGTGTCTGAACTGTTCTGCAGAAGAAAATACACTTATCTTTGATTATACCTTCTTTTTCCAAATTTATTTGATTCTAAACTCCCTTTTCATGGTCTACTTTCAATATTTCACAAAATCAGGGCTCTGTAGAAGACCCTTTAAAAACTGTACTGTGAGTAACTTGGAGTTAGCTTCTTAACACATTTTTATAATATTGTCTATAACACTGTGTTTTAATAAACCAGTTAGGCTATTAGTATCTCAATTATAATGCCATTCATCTTAGTAAGGCCCATTATTTTTCCTGTACTTTATGTCCTGAAAAAAAAAATTGAAATCATTTCTCTTTAGCTAACCTCAAGAACTATAAAATTCCTAAAGTAATTTTATTTTAGATCAATGCATCAACTGATAATACAATATTATATCAGACAATCACTTCGTGGTAAAGTATATTTTTAATTTCTGGAAATGAATGGACTCTTGTAGAGTGACACAGTTTAGAATATGTTACAATGTTCAGCTCAGAGGCACAGTTCAAGAGCTCAAGGTCAGCACCGACTGGTTGAACAGTTCCTATTATTTCGCCAAGCTTTCTTGTATAGTAGTGACATTGCCTCATTACAAAAATCACAGACTAGTTAGTGTAGGCAGAAAAATGAAAAAAAAAATTCTAGAAAGTTACCTCTAAGTGAGATAGGGTAAGAATTGGGAGATTAGGCTTTTGATATAATTTTGCATTCTATTTAAAGCTCTACATGAAGAGAGACCAGCACATGTATGTTCTCTCCTTTGGTCAGATGGTGACCAGGATGTTGTTTTAGGTACAGGATTTTACTTTCTGCTAAGATATAACAGGCAATACCATGGGACTTTCTTTGGTCAAAAGTTTAAGACCTGGTGTGTGGTTTTTCCACAGATTCAAATGTTGAAATGAAGCCTCTACTAGCCAGGTAACTGACCTTAAGTGGCTTCCCTTGCTATGATGTATGCATAACATGAACAAGGTGTACATTTAGTTGTTCTAGGCTCTGAGTTTTTTAGTTGTTGGTTATTGCAGCAAAACTTAGCCTATTCTGACTGATAGATTATTTTAGTTGTATTTAATTTCTGTGAATTACTTGTTTAGACCATTTTTGCCTTCTCCAGCAATGGTTTTTCATTTTGAAATGATAAAGTTGAATTAGACTATCTCTGTCTTTTGTAGATTATGAATGTTAGGGTATCCAGCTTTGGTAGGACTGTTTTTCCTCTGCAAAGCCAAATGAGAGAAGACAAGATACAGGAAATCAGAACACCTTTCTCCAGGGCTTCTGTGGTCAGATAACCCCTTCCATCTTTCCTGTAACATAGTGAATCATGAATATGTCTATTTTATCATGAGAGTGTGAGTTTACCAAGAGCAGGGACTGTACCACACTCATCTCTAATTTCTCATTGCAACATCATGAATTCACTGAAACATTTTAGATGGCTTGGTTCTGGGAAGCTCTATGCAGAAGTCTAACAAAATTATCTCTCTTAATTTTGGTATTAGATACGGAACACTAATTGGGACCAATCTTATAGGGTTAAGCATTGATTCATTGTCTTGGGACTTTCTATACTCTACCCACTTAAACTAAAACATACACTGTGACTAAATGGATGTGCTTGAGAGCATCTGCAAAGTCTGGTTAATTATTATTGTGCTAAGAGAAAATGAAGAAACATAGGCACATTACAAAACCTTTACTTGATTAGTACCAGTAACCAAAGTGTCTACTTTTATAATCTGATATATATATTTAAATGTAATTCTACCCTTGAGACATCTTGTAACAGGAGCTGTGTATTCCAAAGGATTTCCATACTTAGTCTTTTGTATCTGCTCAGGCCTGTAATGAACATCAAAAGTATTTTTAGATTTTACTTTTTAAAGATCTTGAGAGGGGGAGAGAAAGAGAGAGAGGGAGAATGCAATCATTGGCAGTATCTTGGTTTGTCATTCAATCACTTATATAGTGAAACTGCACTCATGCTATAACTTAATTTGGCTTTCTGTCATTTTGGACACAGCTGGTCAGCGTTCTCTTTCAAACACCTTTTCACACCTTCAGAGGCAACTAATAAGTAAAGCTTAGAGTATTTAAGCTAAAGTAATACAATTTAGACTTCTCAGTGTCAAGTCTTCTAATTATGGATTTCCTGCAGGTTGGCAAAGGCTGCTGATAGAGGTCTAAATGGGGTCCAGTGCTGGGGTGAATTTCATTTCCTCAATATATAAATATAATAAAATTAATCTCTCTCTCTAACACACATTTCCCTTTGGAGCATAGGAGAAACCCACATTTTTTAAAACAAAAAACTTTAAAATATCTGTTGTTAACCTCAAAATAAAAGATAACTGAGATTCTAAAAAGTCTAGAAACTAAGAAGAAGACACTATTTTGTTTTCTATGACCACCTAGGCTTATGTCTCTTAGTGTAAAGATTGTTATTCAGTAATTGATGAGTAACTCATGCTCACTTTTCATACTATGGTTTGTCAGTAGCTTGGTAGAGAAATGGCCTCAGTCACCCACAAGGAGTGATCACTCAAGCATTGTTAACACTAGAAACTCGATAGCAAAAAGAGACCGATTTGGGGGTAATCCAGACTCTTACCTCATGGCGGGATGCTCTCATGGTCCAAGAATTTACCCTAGTGTCATGAGCTGATAATAAATATGGTTCTAGAAACTTATCTTAAGACTATGCTTTGAAGGTGCTGGGTCCTCAGTAGAGGAAGTTAAATGTTTCAGGTGAGGTGTCAGGGGATCATGAGTTCCATTATTTTATACTCTTTACTGGGATTCAAGCATTCCTTGGTATTCACTCTCCCTTTTTCTTTATTTTAATGTGGGTTAGTTCCTCAACAGCTTATCTCAAGGTTGTCATAATCAAGGAGGGCAGCGTACCTTTTGTTGGCTTAAATACTCCAAGAATAGGCCCAGAGAACTGGAGGGCCCAATTGTTATCACTTCATAAAAAAATTTAGAAGTGGTAGGCATCCTACTCATTGGGCAAGAATGACTGATAAACTCAGTGACTAGTTTATGTTTCCATTATTGAGAGAACACTCTCTTTTAGAATAGGTCCCATGCCCCTCTCTTCCAACTCTTCGCTAAAATGAGTATTAAAAAAACAAAAACCACCAATAGTAGAATATTAACTCTGCACTGGCACTAGACTGGCATATAGCAGTCAGATATGAGGTGGATACTTTGGGCTAAATATCAGTTTTATTCCTGATGCTCCACCATTGATGAGTCCCACAGGCTGGTTTTGTTCAACAGATTAGGCAGATTAGGCAATGAGAGTTACTTCAGATAACTTCTGCTCCTTACACATCTTAAAGGAAAGAGAGAATTCATGACATACTTTTCTCAGTTTCCATAGAATTGACCTCTTGTGGCTGTTTATTGTCCTTTTAATATTCCATTTGTTACTTCTTAACACCATTTTCATTTAACAGCTTCTATCACCATTATCTGCTTTGAATCCACTAGGATTTATCTCATTTTCCTCTTTGTTCTTGTTTGTCAGTCACGGTAAAAACTCCCAGACTCCCAACACACTCCTGATTATCAGCATTTAATCATTATATGGCTTTGCAGATTATTTTATTCTACCCTCATTCTTCTCCTCTCCCTAGCTTCTGAAACTCTTTCATTCTGCTTCCTGAAATTCATAGTCCAGTGTCAGCACATTGCCCTTTATAGTCTAACGCTTCCATGAACATTGCTCTTACCCTCCTGCTCTCATTGAAGCTGGTTGCACTCTGAGGACACTGCTTCCCCTGTAGTTTCTCACATGGTGGTTGTCCCTCCTCCCTCAGTATTTCATCAGGCCTTTTGCATCATTATCCCCCCATCAGTCCTAAAAATACCCAGCTTTGAACATCATGTCATTGAGCTATAAATTACCCACTGCTCCTCATTATTCTGTTTAACTTCCTAGCTCATTCCTCCTAATTTCTCTATTTTTTAAAAAAGCTTCTGGCTTACTATTGCTATCTATATTACATCTGTTTGTTTTAATTCAGTTGATTTTATCATACACAGATGATCCTTCCCAAACCTTGAGTTATTAATTACTTAAACTTTTCTCCTCTCCCCTGTCTCAGCCACTTCATGATCATGCCTCGGACTTTGCATCACTAATACTACAAGTTCCCTCTATCATCTCAGTTTCATGCATCACACTTCCTGATAACCTCTCATCTTTCCAGCTCACTCTTACAGTATCTTGACTAAAATCCTTCAACCTTACAGGGACCTCCAATTTAATCATTCTGCTGATGTCCATCTTCCTAAATCCTTTGGAGTTTTCATTCCGTTCCTTAGATATCTTAAATTTTGTGGTTAATAATTAATTCAGTCCCATTTCAACATGTCTGACTTCCTTGACATTTTCTCACTTTGTGATACTCACTCAATAAATGTACATTTTCTCCATAGTCTATACCTAGAGCCAAAGTAACAGAACATAGATAGAGAAAAACATATGTTCTTGTTGGTCTGACTTAAACTTTATAACCACAAGTCTCATGTGGACTTTTAGTGTTGCATAGTAATGATTGTTCTCTTAGTTTATTTTTCCATTTTCCTGACTTCACATCATTTGTCTCTCTCCAAACATTCAACTCCTCTTCTTCAGATGGACTCTTCGTGTTCCTACATAAGGCCATTCCTCCATAGCTTCTGACTGTTCTTCTCTACCCAAGGACATCCCTCCTTCAATTCTCTCCTTACCTATGTCACTACCTCCCCCACCTCTACATTAAATTATTGTCATCTGTAGAGCCTATTGTTCCATTGTCTATCTTAAAAAACATTGTTTTGCCCTGGCTGGCGTAGCTCAGTGGATTGAGCACGGGCTGCGAACCGGGCATCGCAGGTTCGATTCCCAGTCAGGGCACATGCCTAGGTTGCAGGCCATGTCCCCCCTGCAACCGCACATTGATGTCTCTCTCTCTCTCTCTCCTTCTCCCTTCCCTCTCTAAAAATAAATAAATAAAATCTAAAAAAAACCCCAAAACATTGTTTTGTTTCCCTCACTTCCTCTCTAGTTACCATTCTATTACCTGGCTCTCTTTTAAAGCAAAACTCCTTAAAGAGTTGTCAATACCAATTCTTCTATTTCCATTTTATCTTAAACTGGCTTTTGCCCTCCCTACTCCATAAAAATTTCTCTTTGAGACCACCATTGACCTCCATGTTGCTAAACTGGATACTCAATTTTCACTCCCAATTTATGTGATCTTTTCAGTAACATCTGACTTTTCAATAGCAGCTGGACATTCTCTCCTTTTTGATTATCTTGACTTTCACACCTTTTCAGTGAGAAAGTATGAAATGCTTGATTTTCTTCCTACATTATTGGTTGGTTGTTCTGTTTCCTCTGCTAATTGCTTCTCATCTTCCCAACCACTAATTGTTGAAGTGCCCCAAGGCTTGGTTCATTAATATTTGTCTTTTTTAATTTCTCTTAAAGCCTTGGAAAGGTTAGCAAGCCTTACAAATTAAACTCCATCTATACTATGTTGACTGCCAAATTTATATTTCCATTTCAGATCTCTACCTTAAATTTCAACTTGCATTCCAACCACCTTTTTAATATTTCCATTTTTGACACTTCCGATCAATATCTCAAACTTAACATATTATTTAAAATTAACTTTCCATCAAGTCTAAGTAAGCAAACCAAAGGAACAAAAAGACCTTGCTCTACTCAATTTTCCCAACCTTAGTCACCAACTTAAGTAAACCTTATTATTTTTACTTAGGCTAAAACAGTCATCTGACTCCTCTATTTTTTCTTTCTAAAATTCCTTCAGAAATTGTGTAGGCTCTACCTTCACATATATTTACATGCCCAGAGTTTGACTCCTTCACGTCACCTTTGTTGCTACCAGCCCAATCCACGCCACTGTTACTACTGTTTGTTTGCTTGTTGCTTCCTCACTTGAATCCACACATATATCTCTTAGCCAGAGTGAGCCTGAGAAAGTCCTTCAAAGTTCCCCAATTCTCTCAAAAATTGAAGCTAAGTCTTTAAAATAGCTAAGAAGTGCTGTACATGCTGTTCCTTCCATAATCTTTCACCCCTATTTACTTAGCTTCTGCAATGTTAGGCCTCCTTGTAGCTCCTCAAAATCTTATAACTTTTTAAAATTAATCCTCACCTGATACATTTATTGATTTTAGAGATAAAGGAGTGAGTGAGAGAGAGAGAGAGAGAAAGACACTGATATGAGAGGGAAACCACTGAAACATTGATTGGTTTCCTCCAGTATGTGCCCTGACTGGGGATTGAACTCATGATATTTGGCCAACCAATCAAGCCACCCAGCCAGGGTAATCCTCTAAATCTTATTTGTGCTCCTATCTTAAGGCCTTAGACCTAACTATTTACTATGCCTGTCACTCTTCCATTACATGTTTATGAATCTAATTCCTTTGTATTTTTAAGATTTTTCCTCAAATGTTACTTTTTCAATTAAGTCCATCCTGATAAACACCATTTGAAATTGGAAGCCACCTCCCTCACTTTTGACCCCAATGTACTCTATATCTGTCTGTAGCTTTAATAAATTTATACTGAATATTTCTTATTTATTGTTTCTTCAGCTGCCAGAACAGCCCCTGGCCACTTAGTAGATACTCAATAAATATTTGCTTAATTTTTCATAACTTATTTATGTGCCTTATCTTCCTTACACTGTAATCTCTTTCTTTTCCTTCCACAAACAGATTTAGCTTGAAGGCTTCTCGTGATTATATAAGGGACTATGAAGATGAATGTGAAGGCCATGTACAAAAGGAGCTTACAGTCTAGTGTGGCGGTCTCTGGCCAGCCAAGTCTGCCTATTGTGGCTGAAAGAGAAAATCAATGCATAGGAGACAGCAATCCTGTGGAGAAAAAGGGGATGGCAAGGCTACTCTCTCAAGGGGAGAGTGTCTATGAATGCCTAGACCACTCTCTCAAGAGGAGAGCGCCTCGACCCTTGCCTAGACAGACTTTTATTGTTTTACTTCGGTCTTAGGTCAAAGAAAGATTTATTATCTATTACATGGAATATTATTGTCTACATTTTAGGTACAATTGAGGAAATGAAAATAACATGCAGAGGGGAATGGCAGTGAGCTGATTAGCTCTATATTTGGGAAAATTCACACAGGCTTTGGAAGTTACCTTGAAGATAGACAATACACATTTGCTGTTTTAGACCAGGGTGATGGAGTTTTAGCAAGAGCAAGCCATAACAGTCTTTATGTATTGTTTAGGCCTGGTTCCCATGGGAAAACTCAGTTTGAAGGTCTGGCTCCTGTCCACCACTTCGCTTCTGTAAGTTTTCCAATATAGAGCTGAATCACATTTGCCAGACTGAAACAAACCAGTCCGCTACAGTCTAGTAAGAGGAGCAGGCTATGGACTGTATGGTAATTAAACACAATGCCCAATGTGTGAGAATAGTTCTGGGAGTCTGAGCCTGTCTGGGACATGCAGGGACTCAGTTAGAGGCACATTGCATATATTAGGGCTGCCCTAACAAGTTATCACAAACTTGGTGGCTTAAAAGAGAAATTATTTTTCTCACACAGTTATGGAGGCCAGATGTCTGAAATCAAGGTGTTGGCAAGGTTGGTCTCTTCTGGGGGCTCTGAGGGAGAAGCCTCTCTCCTAGCTTCTCCTGGGTCTGGCCATGAGAACCTTGGCTTATAGGAGAATCACTCCAATCTCTTCCTCCATCCTCATATGGCTTCCCCTTTGTCTCTCTTAGGACCCTAGTCAATGGGTTTAGGGGCTGCTCTGAATCCCAGATGATCTTAACTCAGAGTCCTTAACTACACTTTCAAAATCCTATTTTCAAATAAGGTCACTTTTATAAACACCATGGTTAAGATGTGGGCAAATCTTTTTTAGGTGCACAATTCAATCCACTAGAATGACATTACCCATAATGACAAATGCAAAATTGAAACATTTCTACATTATGAATAATCAGAAAATTTTAGTTAACTATGCTAGAGAAAAGATCAAATTATCTGTCCTTTCTATTAAAGTTACTTGTCTAAATTATGTGAAGAGGTGTCTGAAGATTATGCTGTCAAACATTGTAGAAAAAATATGTTCGTATTAGAGTTAAATAATAAAAGTCTTAGGATATTTTTTTTCAGATTGGTGATGTTAGTGGTAATTATTAGCTCTTTAAATTTGTAAATTATAGCTTTTATCATTCTATATACTTATTTCCATATCTAATTATATATTTATAATTTTGAACTATTTTTAAAAAAGGATACCACCAAATTATAAGTATATGCTTTTGGTTCCACCAAACTTGCTTGGCCTCTGCACATTTGCGGATAAAACCCATTCACAATACGGGCATCCCAGAAGATGTCTCTCCATAATGTTCTTCTTTTGTTAAATTCTATTTTTATTCTCTGTCCAATATCTGTTGGTTGGCACGTACAAGCATACAAATATTCCCAAACCCAGTCTTAGACAGTTTGGCTGCTTAGTTAAAATATAGAGTTGTTAATTTTTAAGTATGATTTCTTTTTACATACTTCAAAAAGTAAAAAAAAAATTCTTTGTTGTGTTTACTATCAGCCTAATAGAAAAAGTCTGCTTCAAAAGTTTCACACAGATCGTATAATGGACATTGAACTGTTTTATTGTGTATTTTGCTGGAATCCTGGGCACTGATTATAAATAGAAGCTTCCTCATATTATCTGGAACATTTAATCTGATTTTTTTTTTCTATCAAGTACAAAAAAAAAAAAGAGGGACATTGCTAGCAGGATTTTGGAAAGAGGAGATAGTGTAAATTTTGATAAGAGAGTTTTCCTTTTGCAAGTAGCACATGAATTCACCTTCTCCTGACACATGGCTCTTGTGTTTTAGTCATTGAAAAAGAATCTGTTCCCAAAGTGGGAACTAACTTTATGCATTTGAAGTTGTCAGTGATCTTTAGAAAATGCTGTATGCATATGTTTATAAGAAATTCTATCAGCAAGAGAAATAGTGAGAGAAATTACTGTATTGATTCTTCAGAAAATTCACCTTTGTCTTATGGTAGGTGATACAGAAATAATTCATTCTGTCAGTATAATGCCAACATATGTGAACAGAACAAATGTTTATTAAGTAATCTTATTAATGAAAAGTGAAAGGAGTAACCCTTTTTAGGGTGTACTAGGCTGTATTATCCAACTCAGTTTTGGGGAATGAGGGTTAACATTTTCACTGGAGACTTTAAAATTGCATGAAAATATATGAAACACTTATTTTGTAGTTTCTTTTTACTTCTATATTTAATGATTAGTAGAAAAAAGTTATACTTTGCAAGCCTTAATTTTCACAAAAATCTTTGTCAATTTATTCAATTATGGAAGTTTTTTTCCAGATCTTAAACCTAAATTATATCCTTCTATGTCACAAACAGAGAGAATAAAAAATAAATTATCTTCTTTTTCTTTAATCATGTTAAGTATATATGTATGAATCAAATAAAAAAGTAATGGGATTGAAAGTTATGAATGTTAAGAGGAAGTTTCTATTCATGACACCTCAATAATAAAATTTCACTGCATGTGAGATGATGCATGAAGATAATTTGAAAGTGAGAACTAAATTCTGTGATAAATTATATCCCAACTGGACAAGTTCCCTGAAGTGTTAGTAACATGTAGAAGCACAGTCTTTTCTTCAGGCTGCCGTCGTGCTGATTGTGCAGCAACAATCTACTTAAAGTACTGTTACTTATTCTATCCTGCTGGCTCGTCCTCAAAAGTCCATATTTAATTCATCCTTGATTTCACAGTTTGTTTTATTAAGACTGAGTTCCCTCTTGCTGGGGTTCTTAAAATAGAGCATTTGGCTCAGTGGATTGAGTGTCGGCCTGCAAACTAAAAGGTCACTGGTTCCATTACCAGTCAGGGCACATGCCTGGGTTGTGGCACATGTCCAGTTGGGAGCATGCGAAAGGCAACCAATTGATGAATCTCTCACACATCAGATGTTTCTCTCCCTCTCTCCCTCCCTTCTACTCTCTCTAAAAATAAATAAATAAAATCTTTCAAAAAATGTGTATTCAAAGGTGCTCTGTAGTTCTGTCAACAGTTTTCATTTCAGATTCACAATTTAGACTCAAAATATAAAACTTTAATAATATTATTATTCAGGAAATAAGAAAATAAGATTTATTTATTTATATTAAATATATTTTATTGATTATGCTATTACAGTTGTCCCATTTACCCCTCCTTCATTCCCCTCTACCTGCATACCCTCTCCCACCCACATTTCCCCCCTTTAGTTCATGTCCATGTGTCATAAGTTCTTTGGCTTCTACATTTCCCATACTATTCTTGCCCTCCCCTGTCTATTTTCTCTCTACAATCTATGCTACTTATTCTCTGTACCTCTTCCCCCACTCTCCTCCTCCCACCCCCCCTTTGCTAACCCTCCATGTGATCTCCATTTCTGTGCTTCTGGAAGATTTATTTTTTTTAGGAAATAATCAAAACTTCAAATATTCCACTCATGGATTTTAAAACTAAAGAACATTCCACAAGGTACTGTAAGATAAATTAGTATTTTTTGTAGTTATATGAAATTGCCATTCTAACCAAGGTGCTATAGTACTAATTAAAAAAAAAATTCAAAAAAATAGCTGAATGTTTTTTCTTTATACATTTAACTTTATTCACATAAAGAAACAATTTTTTCATCTGTATTAACATTTGAGAATTTTTTATTTGGGTCTGTTTATATCATGCTAGATTTGTCTAAAAATTATATCTAATATCTAATACTTATAATCTGATTCTTAATAGCAGCTTTAATTTGTATTCATTTGTTACTAGTTTTGGTGTTGTTAAGTCAGTGTAGAAAATATCCCCCTCATTAGTTTCCTAAGCATCAGGATAAGAACACATCAGAATATTCAAAATTAAGCTGCCTTCCTTGTTCTTCAACAGTGCATTGAATTTCCCATTTATAATTGGACTGGCAAAATATTTAATCCACCTACAGAGGTGGGCAAAAGTAGGTTTACAGTTGTTCTTACGGAAAAAGACACACAGGTTATGATTATGTGTACTCACAACTGTAAAACTACGTATTGCCCACCCCTGTATTTAGAGAGAGGACTGCTACCCAGGCATGTCTTGCTAACTCAAAACATGTAGTCGTTTCTCCTTTAACACAATATTGTCTTAATAATTTATTGCTTGGTGTACATCACAGTTTTAGTTATATGCACACAATGTGATTATTCATCAAGTTTACTAACTTATAACTGCTTTAGATCAGTGTAAGTACTTAGCTATATGTTATAATTACTACTTTAACAATGTATTTGTTGCCAAGTGTATATGAGTCAACTATGGTCACAGTAAAGCTGGTGAAAAAATAGCCCAAATGCGGTGGCTTTCAACAAAGCTCTTATTCTTACTTATACATGTGTACATTGGCTGTAGGTCAGCTGATCTAATTTGGGCTCAGGTGGGCTTGACTCCAAATCAAAGGCTGAGTTTAAGTCAGTTTGATGGGCCTCTTCCATTCTTTGGAATTGTGCATAAACTAAGAATGTAGTTTTCATGGTGTTTTAATCTAATCGTGATGCTGTAACAAAATACCACAGACTGGGTGGCTTATAAACAGCAGAAAGGTTTTACACGCGGTTCTGGAGGCTGAAAGTCTGAGACTGAGGTGCCAGCATGGCCAGGTGAGGGCCCCTTTCCAGGCTGCAGGCTTCATTGCATTCTCACATGGCAGCAGGGACTAGGGATCTCTCTTAATCCTCTTTTATAAGAAATTAATCCTATTCGTGAGAGTTCCTCCCTCATGAGTTAAGCACCTCTCAAAGGCCCCAATCTCCTAATGCCATGACCTTACCTCTGAAAGGCCCCAATCTCCTAATACCATGACCTTTAGGAGTTACAGATTTTAACATACAGATTTGGGAGGGATGCAAACCTTTGGGCCATAACCCATGGTGATGACAAAATTATGATTAGGCAAGTTTTACTGTAAAAAGCATTTTTCAAGCCTTTGTTTTTATTATGTCTCCAACATGTATTCCATTAACCAAAGAAGTCACATGACCCAACCCAACATCACTGGGGTGGAAACATACATTCTGTTCACAGAATGAGAAAGGAAATATTTGATGGATAACAATCTAATTCATTTCATTTCTAAACTTTGGAGCTCCATTTTTATAATTTATAGCCTAAACTTTACTAGTAGGCAGAATCTGTCTTAAAAGATATCCTTGGAGGATGGTTTTAGAAGAATCTCAAATATCTTGTCGTAAGGCAACCTAAAGTTATGTGCCCACAGGGAATATTCCGGGGGTACTCCACTGCACCTAAGGTGCAGATTTATTTCAGTGCGAAACGGTAAACTTAGCTCAGGTGGAACTGGCAACATCCACCGAGAAAAATGCCAGCAATCAAATGCTTAAATGAACAGCACATGCACAAATCAGTGACATTTGACATTACCCTTTTGCATATTTGTGAGCTCTTTGGAATCAAGAGAATATAGACTTGACGGAAAATTGACTTTCCATCAAACTACTCAATCTTACCTCAAATACTCCCTCTTCTTTAGCTTTCTCCAAATGTGTCCACAGCTCATAGTTCTGTGATTCATTTGGAAAATTTTCTTAGAAAATGATACACTATTTCTTAGCTGATGCACAGGAAAAAGAAAAAAAAATATGAAGGGAGCTGCTTCGTGGGTGACGGGGGAGGGGGAGTTCTTTTTTTACTAAGGTAAGTAGTGGTGGAGATTGTTGTTGGGCCCATTCCAATAGCCCACAGGTGGCTGACATGGTCTGGATGAGAGGAACCAGGTGTTTATTTTGGATGTTGCACTGGAATATTTCAAATATTGAGGAAGCAGAAAATTGAAATCACCCACAGAACTCTTTTTTTCTCAACAAATTTGATGTGTTAGATCAGCCTAAAACCCTCTCATCAGTTGGCGACTTCACTGCAAAATCTGTTGCTTGAGAAACATGAAAATAAAAATGATGTCCTGTTTCTGGTAGTTTAATAGCCAAGTGAATTACCTAATATATTTGATACTCCCCTTCCCTTCTCATGCACATACTATATTAAAATTTTACTACCTTTAGCACAAATGAGAATTTTAGATTATAAATGTCAGTGTTTATTGCAAGGCATAATGTATGTAAAGATTTGCAAGGTGGTTTAATGTATCACAGGTACATTTGGAAATCATATTTTGCTTACTTCCTCACTGTAATCTAAAGTCAATGTTATATACAAAGAAAAGAGAAAATGTGAATCATGTCTTATGCTGGGGTATGTCCCTTGAAAGCATATTGATTGTGTTTCAATTATTTTGGTACATATGTATGCATAAAATGCACCACTTCTAAGATGAATCTTTTTTTTTTTTTAAAGGAAGGTTAACTCTCTAAGTTGGAATAGTGGGTTTATAAAAGGAGAGAAAATTCTTTCCTATGGATTTCCTGGGACCAAGACAATTATAATTTTTAGATTGTATGTGAGACCCTGTTTCAGGAGCCAGATACTCTTGATGAATAATTTCAAGGAACAGAATCCATATTTTATGAATGGTTGACATCAGCAATCAACATTTCAGCTTTTGTGTATTATTAGAATAAGAACCCAACCTAACCCTAACCTCTGGTCTCTCAAAAATTTAAAATACTCCTAGAATTTGTTTTAAACATGTGCAGTGTTTTAAACACATTTGTATACAATTTCCAAAATATAGGACCTGGCTCTTGGGAGAAACAATTATTTGAATAGAAGTGAAATCCCATTTGAAAGCCATTGGGATTCAGAGCTGTAAATCCTAGTTCCACTGATACTAGTAATAATATCATTAACTACCCATGTGTTTAATTATTCAGAACTGTGTGTGCCTCACAGCCTTTCTCCACGAATGGGGACAGTTGCTTATCTCAAAGGGTTGGAGTGGCAATGAAGTCATTCAGCAAATATTAAAATTACCCTTGGGACAATAAAACACTATAAACACATATGGTAAGAATATATTGTTTCTTATTGTGCCTTGAAATTTTGAGTTAAAACTTTACCATAAAAGTGATTTTTGACTACAACAGTGTATGATCATGTAAGTACAAGAGAATTCCAACAGAGTCCAATTTATGTTATTGAGGTTTTGTTTTCCATTTGATGTTGTTTCTAGGGGGAGGCAATTACATGAATTCTATCCCAGCCACAATAGAACTTATACTTTTTCTAAGACAATTATGTGTCCTAATTGTTATTGCAAATATAATACATGTTGTATAAAATAAGGAAATATAGGTACACACACACACACACAAATGCCAGATAAACCAGAGGCAGAAAATTAAAATGGTCCATAACCCACAACACACTTTGAGGCACAGCCTCCCAGTTTTACTCTGAGTGCATGTATGTATGTATGTATATATAGACATGCTCTCTCTCTTTTCTTTAAACAAAAAACTATTTTGTGACTTACTTTTAAAACATTTACTGTCCTCCTTGAACATTTTTCCAAGCCATGAAGCTTTTTTAAATTATATTTTTATGGCTGTTCATACTACTGTATGGCTGTACCCTACTTTGCTTTATCTAGTCCCTATTGTCAAATTTTTAGTTAGCTTTTATTTTTTATTATTATGATCATAGTGCTTCAGTGAACAGTTTTCAGCAAGTTATTTACCAGGAACTTAGTATATTTCTGCATTTATTCAAGTCATCTTTTTCATTACTCAGTGAAGTTTTATAACTTGCACAGAACTTGTACTTACTGTTTTGTTCGCTTTATTCAACTCTTTTATTACTTGTTCTAAAAGTGTTCTTCCAGACTCCAGGATTATCCATGTAGTTCCTCATGTCAAAATAAAGTATAACTGTGTCTCTTTTCAATACTTTCACCCTCTATTGTATTAACTTACACTTACAGGACAATGCTTTTTAATTTTTATTTTATTTATTTTACTTTTATTTTTAAATTACAGTTTACATTCCACATTATTTGGTATTAGTTTCAAGTGTATAGCATAGTGGTTAGACAATCATATACTTTACAAAGTGTTCCCACGGATATTTCCAGTACCCGTCTGGCACCGTCCATAGTCAGGGGATGTAAATACAGCACAGGCAATGTAGTCAATAATGTAGTAAGGACAGTGTTGAATAGCAGTGGTAGTAGACGTTGTCAGGTTGTTTTCACCTTTGATGATCATGTTTCCATTAAAATGCCAAATGTTACTTTGAGATTAGTATTATTTATCAGGTTAAAGAGGTTGGACAATAATTTTTTTTAAGTACTACGAAATGGATGTTGGAATTTATTGAAATAGAGTTTTTGGCCTCTGTTGGGATAGTCATATAGTTTTTGTCTTTTGGCTTAAAATCAGGGTTAGTTTTAATAAGGGTTCTGTAGCAAACTTCACTGTGAAATTGTGGAATGAAGACTATTATATTCAGAGCCAGAAAAAGGCTGGGAATGAGACCGAGTTCTGAAGCTTATTAAATTAACCACCCCGAAGAAGTCATTCATCTGCTTTGAAATTTAGTTTCTTCCTTAAAATGGAAGTACAATACTAAACCTCTCACAGAACTAGAGCTATGAATATGGAGATGCTTTATAAACTATAAATGTTTAAATATCAGGATGGTCTTTACAATTTTATTTAGCTACACTCTTACCAAAGAATTAGTACTTCATTTCCAGGAGAGCCTTTTTATTTTTCTAGTTTGCAAAAGTGCTTTTTTTTTTCAAGTTTAATTGAATTAAACACACAGAGAAGTATATACACTGTAAATTAAAAGCTTGATGTGTTATCACAAAGAGGGCACAGTCATGCATCCACCTTCTTATTCAAGAAATAGGACATTGCCAAGAGTGAGAGATGAGTCTACTTTTAGAATGTTAACACTTGCACCTGAATCCTTTTTTTGATCGCAGACTGTGGGCTACTGCTCATCTGCATGATTCAGACGGCAGTGTTTTGTAAGAAGTTTTGACAGCAGCATCTCAGATTAGAATCTGAGGACTAACCAAACACTAAGATGCGATAGCTCCGTCCACAGTAAAGAGCCATCTCCTCAAAAGTCAACTTGTTTTGTTGACTTCTTCAGCAGGTTTAATGCCTTCATCTTAATTCCCTGGTATTTGACATTTGAAACCAAAAGAGGCATAGCAACATTTAAAAAAAAATGTTCAAGGCGTTAAATATGAGACCATACATTGTCATTTTTAAATTTAAAAAAAAGCTTTTGAGGTTCTGATTCAGATAACTCAATGTGCTAGAAATTGTTAAGGGAGTTACCATATTGCTTCATTTCACTCTCATAAGAATCCTGAGTTAGCCAGGTAAATATTAGAACAAGAAAACAAAACCCACAGAAACGGTTTGCAGGAAATAATTTTATTAGGTCTAATGGTTAAATGAAATGCCGAGTCCTTTTCATCTTCGGTGAACATTTGCAGTGTCGGATCTCTGACACTCTCCAGAAAGTCCCGTTTCTAATACATGATGCAGTTTCCCTTTAAACCTTGACAAAAGGATGCCGATGTCTTAGCATGGAAGGGCAAATGACAGAACCTTAGTACACTTGCTTCCCCAGGCTGTTGCCTCACACTGTGGCTTCCATGCACAGAACACCTCGGCAGTGGGTCGGGATGCAGGGAAACTTGCTATGGTGCCTTAGGGGGCTAAAGAGTAAGTTTGCTATTGTCTGCCTGAGTCCTACCAAGTCATATGTAGTTCCAACATGTAAAATAATGTATGTTATTGTAATTGGGGGGAATGATTCCCTTATTACTGGTAAATAGGTACAAATTCCACATGGCTCCAAGGTTGTATACATAAGAAAATGTATTTTTTTCCTGAACATGTCTTACTTCCCGAAGGCCTAAATACTATCTTAGCATAGCAGAGACTGTCCAGCTTTTTTGGCTTTTCTGAGGAAACAGTCCTCTCTTCGGAGAATGAATTCCTCTGACTGCAAGGTGCACTCAGGTGGGGGATGGGTAGGAAATAGGAGTATAGGCCTGGGAGCAAGGAATTGTGGGTAAAAAGAAACCTTGGTTATCACCTATAATTACTATCCCATCACACAGACATACAAGGCCAAACCCTATTCATAGGACTATAGTAGAAAGATTCTGCACCAAACTGCTGAATGGAAAATGCTATTCTTTTCATTTTCTCTTTTTCTGATTCCCCACCCACTAACAGGTGAATAATCAGAGTCATTTCCATTTAATAATGTACTGCGTGGGAATAGATACACATTTGGAGAATAACAGACGAACTTGATGCTTTGCTTCTAGAAAAATAATGGCTGTGGATTTAGCAGACACTCAGAAAACCACAAATATGCCAAATATCATCTGGAAGCTTAAAAATCCTCTTTTAGAGCACTCTGCCTCAGCTTCAGTAACCCACCTCTCTCAGAATATTAACTTCTCTGCCCTCGAGGACTCCAGGCAGTATAGGTGGAAATTTTTAATCCCTTAGAAACCATGACAAATGGTAGATGTGCCAGGACCCTCGTTTATCCTGGACTATTTTTAAAAACGTTTTCTGTGGGTGGCATATGGTCAGAGCTAATGGGCAGAGTTACAGAGTTCAACGTGCCAATTATTTCAGATCCTGTGCAATCGTATATAAAAATGTCTGCAAATTTAAGGCTAGGTAGACTGAAGATTGAATTTAGTAATTATTTTGATTGTAATTGTATGAGATTGGAAAGTATTAAGGCCTTTGGATGTATAAAATTGCCTCCATCTTCTCAGTTACTTCTGTATGAAATCGCCCCTGTTCACTTACAAGTTAGTACTGTTATTTCAAGTCTGTGTAACTGTTGACTTTGAAATTTTCTTTCCAAGACTTCTAAATAACTTACTTTGTAAAAAGGCAGACAAAAAAAAAAAATAGGAAAGAGGGCAAAAATTTAAGTAAGGCTGTATTAACCTTCCTTGGGATGGCATTTTTATTGGGATTGATGAATGATTGTGGAGAAATCATTTTAGAGTTGGAAAGGAATTTACCAAGATCATCAAATTCAAGTCCCTTATTTTATAAAAGTAGGTTCCCACTATACTATATATCAATTAAACTAAAAATTCAAAGTGCAGTGAAAGTCATAGGGACATTGCCTGTAGAGGAGAGTGATAGGCATACCATTTTCTATTTTTAGAAACATTTGGTATGAATTATGAAGAACCTGCCAGAGAAGAGAGTCCATGTCCCTTGATCATTGATGCTGAAGGTGAATGTCTTCAAGGCCATTGCTCATGGGAATGGCTGAGGCCACTGCTTACTGGGCTGCTGCTGTCTGCTTGGCCCCTGAAAGCACTTGTCCAAATGGCTCTCAAGTACCATATTTTGTTGTGTATAATGCATTTTTTTACCAAATTTTTGAAGGAAAAATACAGATGCACATTATACATGGGTAGTACCTGAAATACTTTGTATCTGTTCTTGTGTTTTGTAATTATTTGTTACATAAAATTTCTTGTGCTCCAATATATTCAAAAATAAATGTTAAAAATAAATGCTAAAATTCCTTTATAATTCAGAAAACAAGTATCTAGATATAAATAAGTAAATAAGTAATTGAATTAAAAATTGAAACAAAATATTTTTCCCCTGAAAATTTGGGCCAAAAATGTGGGGTGTGCATTATATATAGCAAAAGACAGTATTTATATTTGCAGCAGATGTTGGAGAGTAAATGATAAACTCTGAGGGCAGCTTGATTTGGTAATGCATTGCCTATGATTTCCTCTGGAGTCCTGTTAGGACTTCACTGCCATTTATATTTGCAGAGGGAGTTTTGGCAAATCAGCACTCAGGATATTTAAACATTCTAGCAGAATGACTGGACTTCAGTGTAATTGCTTACTTGCAATTGAGCCTGAAAAAAACCACAACTTTGGCCTTTGACACATTTTATTAACTTAGAAAGATCAAAACTCTTTCTCCATAATAGAGGTACTTTCCATAAATAAACACAAAATTTTGTTTGAAGGACTTGACCTATTATTGCCTTAGAAAGGCTTAATGTGGATTATGAGTATTTTGTTAAGTAGCCATTACATGGTATGTCTAGTGGTTTCTAATTTCTATTTGCATACCAGTTTATTTCAGAAACCCCCACTCAGTAAGAAAATCTGTATTCAGCTGCCTTCTCTCCTTTCCTGGCAACCCTCCAAACAGTTCTTTAGACATTCATTCCTTCAATTGATCAATCACTTACTCACAATTGTATATTAAGCTATTTTTATCTCTTAAGGACTGTATATGTTACTATTGAGAAACAAAAGTTAAGAAGACATAATACTTTTTATGAAGAATTTAAAAAGACAACCCAATTAAAAATGGGCAAAGGATCTGAATGGACACTTCTCCAAAGAGAACATACAGATGGCCAATAAACACAGGAAAAGATGCTCAACATCACTAATTATTAGAGAAATGCAAATTAAAACCACAATGAGATATCATCTCACACCAGTCCAAAGGGCCATTATCAATAAATCAACAAACAAGTGCCAGTGAGGATGTGGGGGAAGGGAACACTTTTGCACTGTTGGTGGGAATGCAGGTAGGTACAGCCACTATGGAAAGCAGTATGGAGATACCTCAAAAAATTAAAAATGGTCAGAATGACCATCATAAACAAAGCAACAACTAGTGTTGGAGAGGTTGTGGAGAAAAGGGAACCCTAGTGCACTGTTGGTGGGATTGCAGACTGGTACAATCACTATGGAAAACAGTATGGAATTTCCTCAGAAAACTAAAAATGGATCTGCCTTTTGAACCAGCAATCCCACTGCTAGGATTATATCCTAAGAATCCTGAAACACCAATCCAAAAGAAGCTATGCACCCCAATGTTCATAGCACAATTTACAATAGCCAAGCACTGGAAGCAACCAAGGTGCCCATCAGTAAATAAATGGATCAAAAAAACTAGGGTACATTTACACAATGGAATACTATGTAGCAGAAAGAAAGAAAGAGCTTCTACCCTTTGTGACAGCATGGATGGAGCTGGAAAGCATTATGTTAAAAGAAATAAGCCAGGTGGTGAAAGACAAATACCATATGATCTCACCTTTAACAGGAACCTAATCAACAAAACAAAGAAACAAGCAAAATATAACCAAAGACACTGAAATTGAGAACAGGCTGACAGTGACCAGATGGGAAAAGGGGAAGGGTTTGCAGGAACAATGATTAAGGACACATGGACAATAACAAGTGGGGGGTGGAAATAAGAGGGAGATGGGGAGGGCTGTGGGGGTGGATTGGGATGAGGGTAAAAGGTGGAAAACTGTACTTGAACAACAATTAAAATAAAAATAAAAACCCCAAATATATTGCTAGTAATAGGTTTGTTCAGATAATGCTATATGCCATCATTTAGCCTTCAAAGATAGTACGATTTGAAAATTTTCTATTTTATTAAATGGTTAAATTTGTTGTAAAAAAAAAATGGATCTGCCTTGTGACCCAGCGATTCCACTTCTGGGACTATATCCAAAGGAACTCAAAACACTAATTCGAAAGAACATAAGCACTCCTATGTTCATTGCAGTGCTATTTACAATTGCCAAGGTATGGAAACAGTCCAAGTCTCCATCAGTAAGGGAGTAGATAAAACATCTGTGGAACATTTGTGCAATGGACTACTACTCGGCTGTAAAAAAAAAAATGTTACCCTTTGCAACAGTATGAATGGATCTGGAGAACATTATGCTAAGTAAAATAAGCCAGTCAGAGAAATAAAGTACCATATGATTTCACTCATATGAGGAATCTAATGAACAAATTGCTTAACTAATAAGCAAAATAGAGACAGACTCAGAGAGAACAGGATGACAGCTAAGGTGGAGAGGGGAGGCGGTGGAGGGACTGAGCAAAAAGAGGAAAAGATCTCATGGCTGTGGACGCCAGTGTGGTGATTATTGGGGGGTGGTGTAAGGGGACAAAATGGTGATGAAAAAAATCCAATAAAAATAAAAAAAGTTTACAGTCTTTGAACAAAAATAAGATGTACACAAGTAACTGTGATGTGAGCTGTTATATCAGAAAGTGTTAAATAAGAGGCATTTGAGAGTTGAAAGGAGGTCATGAGATCTTAACCTCGTAGTGTATTTGTAAAGGTTGCCTATGCTTATATGTCTATTATGTGTACATATGTGAGGTGTGTATGTATACATACATATATAATTGTATAATGTGTGTGCATATAGAGTGTGTTCATATGCAGCCATTCCTGTGGATCCCAACTTGGTTGTTTCTAGGAACTGCCCCTCCCCATACCAAAACATAAGGGTGCTTAAATTCCCCTTATATAATTTACCCCCATCCCTAGTATTCTGTAAGTTATCTCTAGATTACTTATAAAACCTAATACAATGTAAGTGACACATAAATAATTGTTATAATATTTACAGAAAGACAAAAATAAGGTCTGTACATGTCCAGTATAGACACAATCATCATAGACCTAACTACATAGTACCCATCAGTAACAATGTAACTTTTCCTTAGAATGTGTTTTATCCATGGTAATTGAATCTGTGGAGAGCTGACTTATATATATATAAATATATATATACTCATATTACATACACATATGTGTGTAATGCATATAATATATGTGTTATACATATTATATATCACATAACATATATGTGTATGTGTTATATATGTGCATGTGAACTTCAGAGGTATTACTTTTGCTTTTTTGTTTTATTGCTATCTTTTAAAAAAGCCTCTTCAGATAAGGTATTGTTAGGAGAAGTGACTGACTTAGAGACTTGCCAGACCAATCAATACCCTTTATCCAAAGTTCCATTGCTTAGCCCTACATGCGGAATTGATGACTTCCTCTCTTCTCTTTGTATACCATGAGCATGGACATGGGGACAGTGCTCCAGGATGGCAAATGTTTCTTGTTGTCCTGCAAAGCTGTAAACTTTGTATCTCCAGTGCCTCAAACCTAGTACATAATCAGCAATTCTCACTGAAGGAATAACTTGGGCAGTCTGGGTAAGTAGCACCCCTTTATCCTTCGGAAGTCACTTCGAACACTGTAACAAATACCCAGAACAATACGGACATGAGCAAAATAGAAGTTGATTGTTCTTTCACAAAACAATATGTTATAAACAGTGTAAGGTCTACTTTTGTCATTTCATGGTGTCAGGGACCTAAGGTTCTTTTATCTTACTGTGTCACTGTCCCTAGGGTTTTGCCCTTCTTTGCAGCAATTAATTTACTACATTACCTGAAATCCTGCCAGCAGAAAGAAGGAGAGGGAGCATGGAGGCTTCCACTTAACAATGTACCTTGGAAGTTGCACAAATCATTTCCACTCAGATTCCACTGGTCACAATTTCTCATGAGGCTGCAGCTCCCTGAAAGTGTGGCAAGGAAATGTAGGCATTCGCTGGGCAGCCATCTGCTTCAGATAATCAGATCCAGTTTGCCGTTTCTGTCATAAGCTTTGCACATGGTCTAAGCGTAATGTTTACTTCCGTGTAATTCCACTCCATGTCATATTTTCATTCTGGAACCTGGCACCTCCTATTTTGGAGTGTGTGAGATGAAGACCTCAGTTCATTCTCTGGTAGTTTTTGCTAGCGGAAGGAAGGGCTTTCTGATGTACACTGGATTATCAAAATTGTTTGTGGTTATTACGGGAACTAACATCATTTTAGAATTTCCACATGTCTTTTCCAAGAAAACAGCTCTTCTCATGATGGATTGACCCTCACCCCTCCCATTCAGGGCTAGTATCCAAACAGAATAGATCACTTGTTTTCTTTACTAAGAGTTCCAGACTGTTGATTCACTGCTCCAGTAGGAACGGAGCCAGGTTGCTGAGGCCTGTTGGAGGCAAAGTTACATTGTTTTTTGAAAACAGGCATCAGGAATCTCTTTTGTATCCCTTCTCCTTTACTTTAGTATTCTCACAATACTTAACAGATTAAAAAATATTAGCCTCATTTTTACATGAGGAGAAACATCACAAGATAGTACAAATTGCCAAACATCATAGAGGAGATTTCTAACAGAACTAGATGCTTCTTAGGCACCTGGACGAAATTGCATTCCTTTCTCTATTTGTCATATTTATTTAAATGTCAAAGAGTTGAGGGAGATTTCAGCCACATCTGGATTTTGTCAGGTTCATGACATGACTGGGCTGATTTGGCGCTATTCTGTGGTTGTTTCATGTAATGGGGAACAGAACTGATTTTCCCCTCTGGTGGCTCTGAGATCCAACCCTTCACTGCAATAAGTTTCCTTAGCAGCAGTGACACTATGGGCGGAGAGCTCTGACTGAACCACATGTACCTTTTCCATAGATGACGAATTTATTCTCGCAGGTAACAATGGATGCTGATCTCTAATGTGAGATGACAGGGTTAGTTATTTCCCCCGCCCCACATAATGTAGTAAGTGTCACTTTCTTAACAATGACATATACTTTACCTTCTGATTCTCTGAAGGATAAACATGGGGTTATGGATTCCACTTCTATTACAACTCATTTGTGAAGGAAAATTGGAATGTCTGTATTTAGTCTATAATAAATTTTGTTTTTCACTTTATCAGGTCTTCACTTGGTAATTATCTGGGGGAAAATAAATTTTTGTCCTATTTAGTTTATATTTTAGTTTAATCATGTAACAGATAGTATACAGGCTTTCTTAGATAAAATTGTGCTGGTGCCCAGCCAGCATTTCCCTTTGCTTGTTTTACCTCCTAAGGGGGCATCCAGCACTGTGAGGACTTATATAATTTTGGTGAGAAGGTTACTCCTTGACCTTCTGCTGGACCTTTGGTGGACACTGGCAGATACCTCCCAGATTCACCTTGGTTTTCATTAGATGCAGATTTCTAAGTTCCTCTCTATGGCTGTCTTTGAGCCTAGTGGCCTAGTGGTGCTGCCTTCATGTGCTGTGGTGGGGGCCACTGCGACTCCATGTGGCCTCACTGTGGCCCATGGAAATGAGAAGGTCTCAAGGGACCTAAACCTCAAGGCTTTTATTGCCTGACCACTGGCTTGTCTGTGGCAGCAGGAGAACAAGAGAAGTTGACTTCTCTCTGCTATGGGCATTAGAGGCTACGGTAGTGGACAGGGATATCCATTTACACTATGGGAGAGTTCTATGACCTGAGCTCTTGATGTGGTGAAGCAGGAGGCAAATATTTGGGAAATTCCTTCTCAAGATGCTTAATTTTATTTGAGCCACTCACTAACTTTCTTTCTGTAACAAATCCTAATGGCTATATGTTGAGGACTCTAGCAAATGTAGCAGCTTCAGAAAAACAAAAAAGAAATACAGACAAAATTATATCTATCTATCTATCTATCTATCTATCTATCTATCTAACTTTTGACCTTCTAATGCATCATTTGCAATGAGTCTCCTCTGAGATTCCAGTGCCTGGTCCATTCAGCCAACACACAGATCCTAATTTCCTGGTCTGCTTTACCATTTGATAAATGAGTTATTACTCTGCCAACATTACAGCTATTGTAAGTTAAAAATAAGTTTAAAAAGTAGGTTTACAGTTGTTTGTATGGAAAATAATATAATCAATAATGATGCAAGAATAAACTGTTTCACGTAGTAACAACTGTACACCTATTTTGGCCAACTCCTGTGTATTTGGTTCACTCTTTCTTCAGCTCTCCTCCCATCCACCCTCACACTCCTTGAGAAAAAGGTGGAGTGACCTTTTTTGTTGGTGTTTTCATATATCCAGTAATGGATAGAGAAAGCTATGAGATTTTTTTTTTCTATTTAGATTTTTAAATATACTCACTAAGATAGGCACCTTAGAAACCAATGACAAAAACCAGGCCAAATCTGGCCAAAGTGATAGCAGCACACTAGGCCTGACCTGCCGGGCACAGAAGACAGACCAGGTAGTCAAACAATTTTGGAAGATTCTGCTTGTTATGTTTTTCTCTTGGAAACATGTAGTAACAAATTAGGATGTTATAGAATCCTGCAGTTAAGAAATGTAATCTGACTCAACACACTGTTGTCCAAGATTATTAGACCAGAGAAACATTGTACTTTAATTTTTCTGTGGGACACCTCACAGCATCGTGTAAACAATGTTATACTATGGAACACATTTCAGGAAATGTTGATTTAAGTGCCAATAACCTCGAGAAATAATTTCTGCAAAGATGGAAGATATTTTGATGTTTGAAAAATAACCATTTTCTATCAGGAATGTTCTCTGATGATTGAGTGTGTAGTGTCGGGTGGATACATATAGACCTCATAAATAATGCCACTTTTCCAACAGAAGAAATGTTTACTCAGATAGTCTGTTGTTTATTCTGATGTTATATCATTTCAAGTTACTTCACAGCCAACAGCTATAAATGTCACTTACATTTCTCTTTCAACTGTAAATTCTGCAGCCTCTCAGCCTTCTTGGTCAGACCTGTCTGGCTATTTACACTTGAGAAACATAACAGTATCTTCCAGCTGTCTGCTAACCTACAGTTTTTAAGTTTCATTTAATTATTTTTAACAGTTTTTTAAAACATCCTCACCCAAGGATATGTTTATTGTTTCTGTAGAGAGGGAGAGAGAGGGGTGGGAAGGGAGAGAAAGACAGCAAAACATCAATGTGAGAGAAATATTGATGGCTGCTTCCTGTATGTGCCCTGACTGGGGATTGAACCCACAATGTAAGTATGTGTCCGGACCTGGAACTGAACCTGCAACCTTTTGGTGCATGGGATGAAGCTCCAACCCACCTAGCCAGATGGTAACAGATTGTTTCAAAGGTCACTTTAAGAGAATACCTTATTTTTTTCAATACCACAAACCTGTGCAGCTTTTGTATGTTATTAAAGCCAAATTGGAGAAGCCCCTTAAGAAATCTAAAAGCACTCATCTTTTTAAAAAATATAAATTATATTGAAATTTGTTTAGATTTTTAATGTTAGTAGCTTTGCAATCATTTTCTCTATCAAGAATTGCTCACAATCCACCCTGGCTGGTGTGGCTTAGTGGGTTGAGCACTGGTTTGTGAACTAAAGGTCCACCAGTTTGATTCCCAGTCAGGGCACATGCCTGGGTTGCCGGCCAGGCCCCCAGTGGGGGGTGTGTGAGAGGCAACCACACATAGATGTTTCTTTCCCTATCTTTCTCCCTCCCTTCCCCTCTCTCTGAAAATAAATAATAATAAAATCCTTAAAAAAAGAGAATTGCTCACAATTCTGCTTTTCCCTCGTAGAATTGATGCTTGCGTATTTTGCCAATCCTTGCCTTGGTTTCATGGCAGCCTGTAGCAAATTTGGGTTTAGGAACCTTCTGAGGCTTTTTACCAGATGTGTCGAGTTTAGCCGTTAGCAAAACTGCATTAGACCTTCCTCAGCATATGTCTGTCGTAGAGAGCAGATGAGAGCTCACAGAGCAGCTTGAATCCCAGT
This sequence comes from Tonatia bakeri, assembly GCA_004024845.1. Lineage (NCBI taxonomy): Eukaryota > Metazoa > Chordata > Mammalia > Chiroptera > Phyllostomidae > Tonatia > Tonatia bakeri. Next base: position 153,848 of record PVIA01001733.1, read on the forward strand.
CTTTCTCACTAAAAGCAGCAAATAATGGATATTAAATACTTAATTAGATAGGAAACATTCCAGACTGGAAGGGATTCAACCACAACTCTGACAGAGCATCTCCAAGGGAGAAACGCTATTAAATGACCCTTCTGTGGATTATACAGAAAAGCTATTTTAATCCACGAAACATCTTCCAAGCATCTAACGCATAAGTGAATATGCTGAAGAAATTAATGCTCTGCGTGTCAGATAAAATCATGAATGGATTTGAGAGAATTTCTGTTTCGTCAAAAGCAGATAAAGGAAGTTTGGGTGCAATGGGGGCACGGGAATAGCAGAAGGAAAATTGCTTTGTGAAGATGGAAAACCTTGTTTCCATCCTAGCTTGCGCTCTCATTAGCTGTGTCACCTTAGACAAACCGCCACTGCCCACGCCTGAGTTTCCTCATGTTTAAAATGGGCAAAGTAATCTTGAAAACAAACACCTTTGCAACTAATTTTGGATTTCAAGATTTTAAAAACCTCTCACACATTTCTGCAGACTTCCTGTTCTATTCTCAGTGTCCCTCTGGGCTGGCCCAGAGCGGTATGTTGGGCCACCTGGATTTAAAATTTTATGATTTATTGCACATAGCAATTTAAAGCAAAATCCGTGGAAGAAACAACAGATAAAAATGGAATTCAAAAAGCTTTGTTGAGCACAGTTTCAAATGAATCCTCTTAAACATAGTTCAAAATCTTTGTCTCATCGTTTATGGCACAACTTTATATTAACCCTTTCCCAAACAGAAAGTGTGGTTCTATTTCTAATTACTTCTTAGTTAGTGGCCATGGATGTTTTTATCACTATCATGTCTATATTTAAGGTCAACCTCCACAAGCAGATCAGCCGACACGAGTCTGCACATCATCTCAGCCCTTCCCCAAATCCTAACCGGCTGGGTTAAATGCCACTGCTCTTGGTTCACTTTTCTTCTGCAGTTGAAGCGTCCAACATGTCTTCATTCTGGTCCTTTTCAGTCTTTTTCTGAAAGGCTGTGCCTCTTTGTGTAGTTGCTCCTGAGTTTACTGACATAACTCATTTTACTTCTAATAGCCATGACATTTCTTCTCTCCCTTAATGATAGATTCTTCTGAATTCCTCCTTTTTTCAAAACTCCCAGCTTGACATTTTCCTGGGCTTTTGAATATAGTTGGTCCTCCGAAGTACTGAATGGATGAATGTCAGGTGAAAGTTACTGGTATTTTGGAAAAAGGCATGATCTATTTGTAAAAAGCAGAGTAAATATAATGGCATAATGAAGTCAGGATGTTTTGGGAAAGGCACACAAAGTACAGGACATGTAGAAACTCTGGAAATGCAAGTGAACATATAGTATCATCAAGGACACCTTCAATCTGTAGAAAAACGTTAGCATCAGTGTTCCCAGGTTTAATGGACACTCGGTATAGGAGGTTTTATGCTTTAAAGTGTTGGCTCACTTGTTAATAGAATGTTTCTCTGAATTAATCATCCAGGTTGAGCTGCCTGGAGGAAAAAATAAAACAATTATGTCTTAAACTAGGTACACTGTGTTTCTCCCTTACATAAGGTAAGGCTAGAGATATACATTCCAGGGATGGGATGTTGTCTCTACATTTTCAGGGGCAGAGCTCCATCTTTCTGTACCATTCTAGTACATGCTTTCAATGGCAGAAAAGAAGGAAGACAGCCACTCATCAGCTGAATCTGCATTTTCACCAGCACTAGATAATTGCAAGCATTTGATTTTGAAATCGGATTGTTGGAATAGTATCTTGCTTTAATTGACATTCTTCTCATTACTAATGACATGAGATCAACTTTACTTTTACTTTAAGAATTTTAACTAAACTATACATGATCATAAAGAACTATGTAAGGAGTGTTGCATGTATCCTCATGTGCAATCTTAAGGAAATCTACCACTGTCTTTCCACATTATTTTTCCTCTCTGAGAGCAACCACTTCCAACACTTTTGTCTGTTGACTTTGGCACTCACCTTTATGCACCTAAATAACATGTTTGAATTAACTTCTTACCTTAATGAGGATTTAACTTTTCTCCACATCTTCACTCCTATGTCACACTTACATCCTTCATAGTTTTTCATTCTCCCAATATCATAATTTTGAATAGATCAGTAGTCAGTGCTTGCATTTTTATTGCTGTGTAAACACTATTTAAAGGTGAGTGATGTAATATTATGAATTTTTCCTTTACACTTTCCCTTGCTATACAAGGTTAAATATTGACTTCTTTTCCACTGATTTTAAATTTTCATTCTTATGATTGATTCAGCCTAAACTCTCCAAGAAGCTGTCTAGACAGCAAGACTTTTGGATGCACCAGGGACTTTATTCATATTCTGAAAAATCTTTCCTTCAGTTTATTAACCTACTCTGTTATCAAATGGCTCTCCCTGTGGATCCAAAGATTATTATAGTTTATTATTAGTTGCTTAATTAAATAATCTTTTGATGTTTTTCTTCAACTTATTTTTTATATTTCCAAGTTTACTTTCTTCCTAAAATTCTGTATAACCACCCCTAATTTTGCTTTTATATTCTTCTAAATTTTTGATTTGAAAGCTCAGTTTATGTTAATTAAAAATAGGAACATTTAGCGCTGGCTCAGGTAGCTCAGTGGATTGAGCACAGCCCTGCGAACCAAAGAGTTGCAGGCCAGGTCCCCCCACCCCCTATAGGGGGTGCACGTTGATGTTTCTCTCCCTCCCTTTCCCTCTCTCTAAAAATAAAAAAAAATTTAAGGGAACCCATTTTTCTCTGATAACTGTTTTTGTTTTACTCTGTAGCATTTTATATTTGGTTCTTCTAGTGGTCATCATTTCTAAATAGAAAGGATTTTTTTCTTCTTTGACCTAGAAGCTGTTTAGAAATGAGGTGTTTCATTGAAAGATATTAAGATTTTACTGGGGTAGGTAGAGGGCTTTTAAAATTTTTTTTGGTTGTGGGGAGGCTGGGTAGTGCAAGATCAAGGTACCAGCAGACCTTGTCTGGTGAGGGTCTGCTTCCTGGTTTGAAGATGGCCTTCTTCTTGTGATCTCACATGGTATGGAGCAGAGAGGACAGAATGAACTCTCCTGCCTCTTCTTTTTAAGGGCACCAGTCCTATTCATGAGGACTCTACCCTCATAACCTAGTTACTTTGCAAGGCTCATCTGATATAGTCCCGCTGGGGGCTAAACTCTCTTTTTTATTTTTAAAAATATTTATTAGGGTGAAATTGGTTAATAAAATTATATAGGTTTCAAGTCTACAATTTTATTATGTATCATCTGTATATTGTGTTTTGTTTACCACTCAAAGTTTAAGTCTCCCTTTGTTCCCTTACCCCTGCTCCCCTTTAGGGTTTCCCAACTCCCCGCCCCCTTTCCCTCTGGTACTCACCACACTGTTGTCTGTGTCTTATGAGCTGTCTTTTTTTCTTTCTATTTTTTGCTTAGTCCCTAAACTCTTTTCACCCAGCACCCCCTGCCCGTCTCCTTTGACAGCAGCCAGTCTGTTCTCTGCCTAGTCTGTTCCCATTTTGTTTGTTAGTTTATTTTGTTCATTACATACCACATATAAGTGAAATCATATTGTACTTTGTTTTTCTCTGACTGGTTTATTTCACTTAGCATAATACTGGTGGAGGGGATTTTTTAAAAACAGACTTTTTATTTTAGAAAAGTTTTAGATGCGTAAAAAATCTGCAAAGGTTGTGCAGAGTTGTATTAAATGCCACATCCAGCTTCCCCTATCATTAACATCTTTCATTAGTGTGATACATCATCACAATAAAATAAAAACCAAAGATACATAATCGTTAACTGAAGTCCATACTTCATTTGAATTTCTTTCGCCAAAGGCATTGCCCAGCTTTTACAAATCAATCTTCAGTCCTCAGATGCACCTGCCTGGAAGTATTTCCTGCTCGCCATTGACCTGACGAAGGTGGGGAGTGACAGAGGGGGTGAGCATGTGGTGACTCAGGCTGAGGCACACAAATCCATCTCTCCCGTTTGCTTATGAAACAAGTCTAGGCGGTCACTGTCTGGCTGCCACATGATCTTTTGTGGCTGTCACCTCACAGGCAGTGGTTTCCTCCAGTAGGGTTCTTTTTCACCTCTTTTTTTCTTCCAGAGCTTTCTTTATCTGATTTACTATGGACTCTTATTGTTCAGTGCTGTTGTGGGTATAATAATTTATTTTTATGTATTATCTGCTATTTCTAGAGACTTGAATAAGAAATGGGGTAACTAAAGTATATCCGTTTCTTCTCTTTTGAACCTATCATGTATTTTAAATGTGTGTTTCTCTGTAAGATGCTAGTATTTAAGAATTTATTTTTAAATTTATCCCCAGAAATGAGAAATAATCTAAATAACTTGGTTTTTATATCACCTCTTAGAAAACTCACAATATCACAAACTGTAAGTACATTTTATGTCAACAATTATAACTCTCCTTTTATCAGAAAAAGGCATTTCATAGACTATGACAATATTTTGAACCATTTTTATTTTTTTTCACTTCTCTGTTCTTTCCCATTTGGCTACACATGATAGTTTATCTCATTTTCCAAAATTGAAATTTTATTATTTTTTAGGATTTTATTTATTCATTTCTATTAAGGGAAAGGGAGGCAGAAATAGAGGGAGAGAAACATCAATAGTCATCAGGCCAATGCTCAACCCACTGAGCCACACCAACCAGGGCCAACAATGAAACTTTTAATTGGGATAAATTTCTAAGATTTCAGATGTCACAAACCAGCAAAATTCCCCAAATTCCCAAATCTGAGGAATCATGAAAAATTAAAACAAACTGTCTGGCATCACAGTTATTTTATAAAATAAGGGAACTTTATCAGCAAATATAGGAAGAATACAATATCAGAACACAGGTCGGTTCTCCCAAAGTCCACGAAAGCTTCCTCGCAGACTGGTGCTCATTCAGTTGGGAGGCCTTGTTCTTGTACCCATGGGGAGACCTTCTCAACGTTAAGATGGAGGTGTAGACCATTCATCTTTGGGAGCATCTTACCCACCTTCCCATCTGCTTCCACGCTGGCCCTGACCTGGCTGTCTAGGGAAGAAAAAAAAATGCTGCCTTACTCCATTTCTTCCTTAAAGTGTGATTATATCTCACTTACATTGTGCTTGGGAGGGAAGAGGTCTCTCTGAAGGATATTCTGGTATCTCTGAGCTTCTATGTTCATTAGGGACAACACGGTCATTGTTGTCCTTGAAGGAAGACCAGTCTTACATCTTTTCACTGCCACTGTTTCATCTAAAGGAGGAAGAAAATCACTTTCTTTTCATGACCAACTGCCTAGTAAACCCAGGACAAGGGGGTTCCCAGGACATGGGACTTTCAGTGCTAAAATCAGGTTCTGTAGAGAGAACATAGCGTGTTCAGCCATCTCTCTCCCCACTTTCTTTTTTTTTTTTCTTTTTTTCGGTTCTTAAAACCCTTCATGGGTTCTCATCGTGGTCAGAGTCTCCCCACTTTCTTATTTGACCCTTCATTTTTGCACCATCACTCAGTATTAATCTTTCTGCAGAGGGTGGGGAAAGGAACATAAAAATAGTGGCAAAAGTATTTAACACTTAATATTAAAAATTAATTTCATAGTTTTCATTAGCTTTTTCGTTCCTGGAATGCTTAGGGATCACTGAAAAGTCCAAAAGCACCAAGTTGGGTGAAGACACTAGAGGTATGTATCTGAGCTGAGTATACACCAGTGGTCAATAGCTACACTGCAGTGAAATCTGGAAGATCAGAGCTGTTTTATTTCTTTGGGCTTATTATATGCTCACTAGCCTCAGTCCCCTTCTGCTGCCTCTCTCTCCTTTCCTTCTAGAGCTTCCTCTCCTCCTTCCTCCTTTTCCCTCTCTTCCCCTTTGTTCTCTTACTATTTTCTTCCAGGTCTCTTCACCTTCCTCTCCAGTCCTATCATTTCATTTCATTTCATTTTATTTTACTTTACTTTATTTTTTTATTGTTCAATTACAGTTGTCCCCATTTACCCCCCATTACTCTTCCCTGCCCTACCCACTCCCCACCTCTCACGTTCAATCCTTATCCACCTCCCTGTTGTCTTTGTCCATGGGTCTTTTATACATGTTCTTTGACTTAACCCTTCTTCTTCTTCCCTTCATTATCCCTTTCCCACCCGCTCTTGTCACAGTCAGTTCTTTATTTCCATGTCTCTGGTTCAGTCCTTCTATCTTTCTTTCTTTATTTCCAACGGTCCACAGAAAAGAGAAGTTCCTGAGAGATCTCCTTCTGGTGGGCTGTTAACTTCCCTGAAAAGAGCCTCCAGGGGCTGTATCTTTTGAACTAAGGAAGTCAAAAAATCACCAGCGGTTTTGTTTTCTATGCATTTTTGTTCTATTGAGGAAGGCTCTGGGGCTCCTGCAGGGCCTGCTCCAGAGCTGGGCCAACCTGGCTCATGAGATGTCCTGCTTGCATGGCCTATTTCCATAGCATGAACTCTCCCTTTCTCTTTACCCTCCATTCTTTCCATAGAGCTGGCATTTATTCACCTCTATACCAGGAGAATAACCACATAGAGATCCAGAAATCTGCTCTGTAGAGAAGCCGGGAGACAACCTAATGTGCCCTCAAATATTCTGGAGAAACATCAGTCTGTCTTCTATCCTGCACTGAAACCCCCTCTGCATGAGCCTGGATTGTCTAAGTTCTCAGGCACCACAGGAAAAAGACAATCTCCATGTTAACACAAGCACCCATCTTTTAAAAATGCAAATGTATGTGGCACATTTTGGAGAACATTTTGATTTTTACAGAGAAGAATATGCTTCAGTAAATTTTTCTCTTTGCTACTAAATATTTGTTTTTTATGTATTTCCCCTATCCCTCACCTTTCCCTTGGCATAGTTGCTACCTAACACTTCCGATGACTTGGCATGCACAGACACTTCACCTCTGCTCCTGTGGGGGTGGGCTCATTTGCGTGGGCTTGGCTTACCTACATGTGTCAGTATTTGGGAGGAATTTCAAAGCTTGTAGCTCCTCTCTAAATTCTCAGATTCAAGTACCCCCTCCCTACACACACTAGGTGTGGACACATGGGAATGGAAGAGGTCCATCTATTTTCAGGATTTTCTGAATATAATACTTATAAAAAACAAATAACTGAGCATGCTATCGAATTCCTGACATCTCCTATGAGGAGTAGGCTTTGGGCACTTTAATTATGGATGAAACACAACTATATAGAGTAGGACTGAAAGAGATTGTCATCAGAAGTAAAAGATCTCTTGGGAGAAGGTAAAAGAGATCTATCACCAGATTTTTTAGCTGAGATATGAGCCAGAATCCTAACTCTAACTAAAGAAACTTTCTTAGACTGTCCTATTTTTTAGTTAAATTGATCAAGGTAACATTGGTTTTAGCAATATATAAATTTAAAGTGTATAACGTTAGACTTTGATACTCTGTAATCGATTGTGTGCTCACCACCAAAAGTTTAGTTTCCTTTTGCTACCGTATATTTGATCCCCTTTTACCCAGTTTGCTTTTTCTTCCCTCTCCTTGCCCTCTGGTGGTCACTATTCTGTTGTCGGCAATTTTGAGTTTATTTTTGTTTTGATTTGTGAGTTTGTTACTTTTTTGTTTTATATTCCACATATGAGCAAAATCATGGGTTTTTTTGTCCTTATCCATCTGATCTACTTCACTTAGCATGACGTCCTCAAGATCCAACCGTGTTGTCATGAATGGCAATATTTTACGTTTTTGTGTATGGGTAGTATTCCATTATGCTTTTGGTGCAATGTGAATTAGTAAAGTCACTGTGGGAAACAGTATGGAGGTTTCTTTAAAAAATAAGAATAGAATTACCATATGATCCAGGAATTCTTCTTTTGAGTATGTATCTAAAGAATATAAAATCCCTAGTTTGTAAAGATATATGTACCCCTGTGTTCACTGCAGTGTTATTTACAACAGCTAAGACATGGGCTGAGTTATTTCAAGGATGTGTTGTTATCCGAGTTTGACTCTCTATCAGCACATTGCTTTTATCTTCATACCTTTTGGCATTTCATAAATTCCTAATTATTGACACTTTTAGAAGGAAGAAAAAGATGTGCACCTGGACGCTCAAACCAAAAGCAGATGGCACATCCACACACCATGATTCCTTTAATGAAGAGGGGCTCTAACGTGAGCAACAAAGGGAGCGAGATGTGAATCAAGGCACTGCGTACAGTTTGGGGAAGGAGGAGACCTAGGATTCATTTTGCTTCATGTTCATTTTGAAATACCTCTAAGGCTGCCATGTGGAAATGTCATTTCGATGGCTGGAATGTTTGAGACTGGAACTCTAGGAATGAGGCTTGGCAGGAGACATCGCTTTGAAAGTCACTGGCATATACATGATTCATAGAAACACAAACATGAATGAGATACTTACAGGAGTTTAGAGGAGCAATAGAAGTGGTTTACCCTTCTATTACGGTAGGGAACCGTAATAGGGAACCATAGGGAACTCAAGCGTAAAGAATTGGGTAAAGAAGGAAGAGGTGGCAGAGACCTGAAGGGGGAGCTAGGGAGAAGAGAAGTTTCCTAAAGTCAGAGAAGGAAACTTTCTGAGAGGAAGGGAGGGGCTAGCCTAATGCAGTGTTACAGAGAGGTCAGGTAAAGATGGGGACTGAAAAAAAATGTTCTTGGAATTTAGATACATATAGGTCATTGGTGACAGTTACTAATGCATAAACTCACCATTTTTAAAATTAAAAAAATATATTGTTCAAGTACAGTTGTCTCCATTTCTCCCCCACCATTCACTGTCCTCACCCCCATCCCAACCTCCCACCCTCGATCCAACCCCACTTTGGCTTTGTCCATGTGTCCTTTATACATGTTCATTGACAGCCTTTCCCCCTTTTTCCCCCATTATGCCCTCCCAGCTCCTAATCAACAAAACAAACAAGCAAGCAAAATATAACCAGAGACAATGAAATTAAGAATAAACTCACCATTTTTATTATGCTTCTGGATTCTATGGGCTAGGAATTCAAACAGGTCACAGTGGGAATGTCTGTCTCCACTCCACCATGTCTGGAACTCCACTGCAAAGACTTGGAGGCTAGGAATGGCACTGTGGCTACAGAGTGTAATCATCTCCTGGTTCATGCACTAACATATCTGTTGCTGGGGCAGGAAGACTGGGAGACTAGGACAGTTAATTCTAGTGACTATGCATGGCCTCTCCTTGTAGCTAGGCTCAGTGACTCAGGGCTACAAGCTATATGTTTTCAGAGAGCAAAGCAAGTGTTGTACCTTTTCTGAATGAGTCTTGGGAGACTTTGAATTCCGTTGGTTACAAATGAGTCACAAGCCTGCTCAGATTCAAAGGGAGAGGGCTGGACCTTGCCTCACTACTAGAGGGTTTCAGAGTATTTGTGGGCAGGTTTTAAGACCATCATCAGGGCTTCCATAAGAATCTCAAGGGAGAGGAGGACCCAGACTACAGGGGTTGCAGGGTAAGTAGAAAGCAACAGGTGCCACTTAAGCACAAATTAATTTATAATTAAAATTCATAAAAACTTAAAATTTGTTTGAATGATATAAATAGGATTCAGAGATTAGTCAGAGATGTTAATGTCACTCAAAATTGGGACAGCTGATTTGAGTCTGCATTTGGAAACTGCACACTCAGCCTTTGAATTGATGCATCTTAAAATATCTCTCCAGTAGGTTTAAAAAAATTAAGCTACAAACTCTTGGTATAGCAAGTGGAGACAATGATTACACCCATTTAACAGGGCACAGAAAGGGTAGATAATATTTCTGTGGCTTCTTAATTAAGCTCCGGGAGTGTCAAAAATAAAAGTCGCACTTGTGATTAGTCTGTGTGGTCCTTATGTGTGAGCAGATGTGCACATAGAAGGAAATCAAATCTCGCTGTCATAAATGGTATTTTTCTAACTTTCTCAACCATTCTGAGTTCCTTTTCTAACTTTGTATTTTGTTTCACTTTTGTAATAACCTTCAAAATTTGCATATACAACATATATATTACACTTGTGTTTATATATTATCTCAATTCTATTGACAGTTATAAATATTCAACTAATATAATATTCTGAAAAAATAAGTAAATATTTGCAACATAATGACTCCATCAACATCTTTAAAACTTAGCAACTATTTCCCCTTTCACTGTTTAGTGAAAGCTCTCAAAGCTCAATTAAATCTGCAAACGTTTTTTTTTTTTTTATTTGTCAGAAAATTTATCACAAACTGACTTTAAATGGCTGTTGACATTAGCTAAAATTTGGTTCTGGCCATTATTTAATGATTTGTTCTTTTATTCATTCATTCATTTGTTTATTCACTCAATAGTTATAAGTTACATGTTTATTTTTTAAAAATATTTTCCCCCTACTTAGAAAAAACTTTTAAATTTTTGAATAGATTTAGACTTTAGAAAAGTTAACAAGTTTAATACTTACATACATCATACCCAGTTCCCCCACTGTTAATTTCTTACATTAGTAGGATTCATTTGTCGTAACTAATGAACAAATATGGATGCATCATTATTAACTAAAGCCCATACTTTGCAAGGATTTTCTTATTTTCACCTAATGTTATTTTCCTGCTTCAGGATATCATATTACCTTTAGGCACTATGTTCCCTTAAACTTCTCTATACTGCGATAGTTTCTCAGACTTTTCTTATTTTTGATGGCCTTTTGAGGAGTATTTTGTAGAATGTCCCAGACTCTGGATTAATCTGATGTTTTTTCTCATGACCAGACTGGTTCTTTCTGTTTTAATTGAACTTATTGGGGTGACATTGGTCAATGAAAGCATACACGGTTCAGGTATACAACTCTAGAACACAACTGTACGTTGCACCGAGTGTCCACCACACAAGGCAAGTCTCTTTCCATAGACTGGCTCTTGAGGGAGGAAAATCCGAGAGGGAAAGTCCCATTCTTATCGAAGATATGCAGTATCAACGTGACTTATCACTGATGAAGTTAAGCTTGGTCACGTGGGGCGTTGTTTGTCTTGTTTCTCTGTAAAGTTACTCTTTTTGTCCTTTTCATACTGTCCTCTTTGGAAGAAAGTCACTAGCGAAGCTCACACTTAAGGAGTGCGGAGTTATATTTACTGCCTTTAGGGGGCAGTAGCTACCTAAATCTTTGCCTTCTCCTATGTTCTAAGGATCCAAGGTTGACTCCAAAAATGAGGTAATTTATATAAAGCACTTAGTTCTGTGGCTGTCACATAGTAGGTACTCAATACAATTTATCTCTTCCCTCTCCTAAGAAGCTAACAATATAATAATATTGCATTTAAAAATATGATATAGAATGTAAAAGCATAAAATATTTTTCACTTTTTATTATGAACCAGTTAAAAATATAGATAATTCTAAAAAAAATCATGCCAATACCAAACAATTTTAGTAAATTGTTGCATTTTGCTGTATGTTCTTAAGATTTAAAATTTTTTTAATTTATTTTTTTAATTTTAGAGATAAAACACTGCTGTTATAGAACATCTAAGAATATCCTCTGACTTCTGCATATCACCATTAGCTATGTAAATAATCACTATAACAAAGACAATTTTAATGTTCATGCATACATGTGGCAATTATTTCCACATATCTGTGGATTAAGAATTTTGCTTCTTTTCCCATTCTTATTACTTTTCTTTTTTTCCCAAGAAGATAAAATTGGATTTAGTGTTAAATTAATCAGCAAGGCAAAAGACTACTTAGAAATCAATTTTAAAATCTGATTTTTAGATATAGTACAAAGCTATAAGTCAGGTTTCTAACCAGGAAAAGAGGGGACATATCTGCTTTGAGTCCCCAATTATTTAGGCAAGGATAAAAAGTTAATCAGAGAAAGATGGTGATCTGAAAAAGGAAGTAGGAGGTGCAGACAGACTTTGATAGACTTTTGACTGGCCACGGTTCCCTAAAGGCCTTGCTGCTGGAGTAGGGATGGAGGAATAAGTAGATAAGCTTCTATCTTGGTAAGAGCCTGACATGCTGAGCAAGAACCGGGTCCCACTGCCCTCAGAAAATTGTGCTGACATTGCTTTTCCTGAAGAATTTGTACTCAACGATCTAGGTGAGTGGCTTTTGAACTGTGGTGTGCTTCAGAGTCATGGACAGGGGCATGTGCGACTTAAGATTCCTGAGCTCTCACTACCTCCCACCCTGGAATCTGCCATGTGGTATCTTGCCCAGGATTCTGTATTTGTCTCATTCTAATTCATGAGGTCTGAGGTCCACACTCATCTAGGTGCTTCTGTTTGAGAAGATGTTTGCATTCATCAAGTTTGACTTATTCTTGGGCTGAATTTATGATGAGCAAGGCCACATCATTATCTTGAAGAAGTTAGCATCTGTGTCCCACTGTTCTTGGACATTACCTCTGCTTTTAGTGTTTCCCATTTGTACAGAATGCCTGCATGTCTACGAGGTAAAAGAAATTAGGGGCAAAGATAGTAGGACTAGAAAGAAAGAGCCAAAAATCGACAAGTATTGTGGGGGGCAAAATCTGCAGATCATCAAGACAATGAGAAGACAAACCATAGACTGGGAGATAATATTTGCAAAAGACACATCCATTAAAGGACCATTATCCAACATGCTCAAAGAACACTTTAAACTCAACAATAAGAAAACAACCGACCTAATTAAAAAATCAGCCAAAGGTCTTAATGCACCTAACCCAAGAAAATATACAGATGACAAGCATATGAAAGGATGATCCACATCATCTGTCATCAGGGGAGTGCAAACTAAAACAACAGTGAGACATCCATCCACGCACCTATTAGACTAGCCAAAATCCAGAACACCGGCAATAGCAAATGCCTAAGGAGCAAGAGGAACTCTCATTCATTGTTGGGTGGGGATGCAAAATAGTACAGCCACTTTGCAAGAGAGTTGGAGGTGTCTTAGAAAACTAAGCATACTCTTACCATACAATCTAGCCACTGCACACCTTGATTTACACAAAGGAGTTGAAAACTTATGTCCAAAACCTGCACATAGATGTTTTATAGCAACGCTATTCATAGTTGTTGGAACTTGAAAGCAACCAAGATGTCCTTCAGTAGGTGAATGTGTAAACACTGTGACACATCTAAGAATGGAGTATTATTCAGCCCTAAAAAGAAATGAGCTATCAAGTCCAGAAAAGACATGGAGGAACCTTAAATGCATATTAATAAATAAAAGAAGCCACACTTGAAAAGGGTGAAATACTGTATAATTTTAACTGTATGACATTCTGGAAAAGGCAAAATTATAGAGACAGGAACAAGATCAGTGGTTGCCAGGGACTAGCAGAAGGAAGAGATCAATAGGCAGAGGCCAGAGGACTTTTAAGGCAGTGAAAACGCTCTGTCATCCCATAATGATAGATACATATCCTTATACATTTTTTAAAAAACCTGCAGGCCCTAAAGACTGGGCAGCTGACTGATTGCTTATGGAAACTGGAAGGTAAATATCAAACATGAGACTGAATTTTTTGGCCTTGCACCTGGGGGAGGGTGCTAACTAACCAAATGTTTAAAAAAAACCCTATATTTTGTAAATTTTAAAATGCTGTGCAATTGGAAGGTATCACTTAGCAGTAAAACATGTAAGCACAAAACTCACTGCTATTGCTGTGAGCTGAAATTTCCCATGAGAGCAATTTCTTATGCCACAATTTGTTTTAAAGGGATTTCTGAGTCTCTTAGAAAACTATTATTTGATAGCAGTGAACTAGACAAGATGAGCTGAATTATAATTTAGTATGTGCAATTTTAAATTCACGATTTGAAGCATGACCCACATCATTTTATTATCCAAATGACAAAACCAGACTTCACATTTTCTCATGCCCCTAAATATACACTTGGTTTTCAGATAATGGATGATTTAGAATTTAAGGAAGAAGAGAAAAAGAATGTGTCAGAGGTTGGAATGTTCGTAGGGAGAGAGTGACTTTAAGATTTCTGTTCATTTAGCTCTTAGCATGTAAGAGATTTAAGGTTCTCCCTAAAGAAGGTAAATTAATGAAACAGAGCTGGTTGTCTTTAAGAAGTTTAAGAAAGGCAGAAAGAAATAAATTTTCACAGCTAAAATAGCAAAGTAAACTCTGGTTTTTATTGTTCATATTCACTCTCTATTTTATCTTCCCCTCCACCCTCTGGATTTCTTGATTAAAAGAAAAGCTATTCAGAATGTTGAAGAACCTTATAAACTGAATTCTACCCATTACACAAGATTGTGGTTAAGGTGACATGCAGCACCGACAAGAGTGGCTAATTATGTCAAATTATAGCTTTTAGAGTGCCAAATGAGAACTCGTTTCAGTTCAGTCCTGTTCAGGCCTCAGCTGGATTCTAGCAGAAAACCCACTCTTTAAATCAGAGTTGAACTTTTAACTGGGAAAAGAAGAAAATAGACAGTACTGTGAGAGGACCTGGATTAACGTTAGATCCATGCATAAGCTTCCGTAGACATCCACACGGCATCTCCAGCGGTAAACGTTTGCACATGCCGAGAAATAACTGCAGAATCATTAAGTAAAAGAGTTGAATTTATGCCTGTACCAGGGGGTTAGTTTTTCTCCAGAATTTACCTAAGGCCAATTTAGCGTTTATAGATAGACACTGTTTTAGTTACTATTGCTGTGAAGCAACACACTTCAAAACTTAGTGCCTGAAAACACCAGTTATTCATTATTTTTCAGAGTCTGCGGTACCTCTGGGTGGTTTTGCTGATCTAGGCTGGGCCTGACGGATGTTGACAGGCCTCTGTCTCCAGCCCCAGTTGCTGGCTGGAAGCTGGCTGGTCTAGGTGGGCCCTGGCTGGGGTGACTCAGCTATGTTAGGTGTCATCCAGCAGGCAGCCTGAGCTTCTTCTGATGCCAGTGGAAGGATTCCAAGAGAGACAATGAAAATGAACAAGGTCTCTTGAGGCCTGAAGCTTGGAATTGGCATGAGGTCACTTTTGCTTCTATTGGCCAAAGCAAATCACAGCCAGCTCAATTCAAGGAATGGGGGGAAAAAGACGCCACATCTTGATGGAAAAAGATACAAAGTCACGTTTCAAGAGATATGCAGACAAAGAGCGGTAGAGAATCGGAGTCATGTTTTTTTCAATTTTCCAAAAATACTTTTCTTCCGAAATAACACTGTCCAAGATTATGTTAAGGTCTTCACAGGCATTCTTTACTTTTTTTCATAGTTGTCAGTTTCCCCAGCAAGAAGCACACCTACTTTTTCACAATTACTTTCATAAATTATATTTTTACATGGATAACATCAAATACTTGTTTTTATTTTTCAAACAATGTTTTTTTTTTTACAATGATTATCAACAGAAGCCCTCCACTTTCCATTGCCATTGTTTTCTGGTTGCACAGAACACTCTCTAGAATATGATGAACATTCGTTTGACATTTCTTAGCAGGCTTACATTAATTTTAGTTCCCCACTGAATTTCAAACAGGATCCTCCACATTGACATTAAAAAAAATATTAACATTTGCAGTGGCAGCACAATCTGCTGAGGCGTGGATTGTTGCTCTGACTTGCCACATCTTTCCCCTTGTTCTTTTTTTAGAAAGAGCAAAGCAGAGGGATTTGGCAGGGCAATTCGAGCTGCCATTCAGAGCAGCTCCCAAGACGGAAGGGCAGCAGGACCATATTGCATTCTAACTGGCAGCAAATCCTTCGTTCAAGGTCTTTCTGCAGAAAGGCAGCGCTAGCCAAGCTTCTCTCCCTCACTGGCGTCTGTCCTGTGTGCTGGAGATAACTTCCCAGCCATAAAATGGCAGCTACTTTCAATTTTTCTGAATGCTTCTCAAAGGCTTCTCTTTAATCTGTTCTTTTGCCCCGAATAAGATTTTTCCCCTTTGTTGTTCACAATAATACAGTCAGTGAAAAGAAGCCAAGCCTCTGATTGAGGTGTGTTGGGATAAGTTTGTTCAGAACCATTTTCTTTCTTTCTTAATTGAAGCTTTTGTGCTCTTTATGGACAAGGCAATGTGCAATAGAAATTTCCTTCTGCAGTGATTGTCCACCCCGTCAGCCTTGCTTATTTTTATCATGTCCCATCACCATTATTACTCATTATATTTATATCTGCATTTAGCAGGCAGACTTGAGTGGTGACTATAAAGGTGTAATGAGCAATTTGGGTTAATGATTTTCTGCAGCTGCTCAAAACAGTTGGTACTCACGTCATCGTTTACGCTTTCCAAAGAAATCTGAATGAGGCATCACATGGAGACCAAATGGACTTTGCCTGTTGTGTGGAGGAAGTAGAAGAATGGGTGGGGTGGGTTGTGCGACAGCAGTCCACGCATCTTGCATTCCCCTGTTGGATGCATGCTAGCATTAGAGCCTCTGTCATAACAGAATCTTGGGCATCGGGAGAATAAACAATGAATCACAACAAATGTACTTGAGTTGCCATCTTGATTAAACGGAACTGCTTTAATTGAGAATTAACTTTTACACAGTTGTGCAATTTATAGGTGAACTAAAAATACAGGAACCCAATGCCTTTTCGTCTCCCTTTAGAGAGCGAAGAAGCTGGTGCTGAGAAAAGAACATCGGATTGGAAATAGAGTCACGGGTTCTGTGTTTTAGCTCAGCAGTGTTTTAGCTGTGTGGATTTGCGCCATTAGTTTAACTTCTCGGAGACTCCCTTTTCAGTGAAACTGGGAATACTGAATACTTCATAGGAGGGTTTCGGGAGAAAGGGAGAGAAGAATATGCATGCACAGTGTGTAGCCGTGTTTGTCGTTACTACTACATGTTTGTAGAGTCTTTTCATTAGGTTATGTATGCAAATACAAATCAGAAAGTGCCTCCACATATACAAATGACATTTGACCCCTCTTGGTTTTCTCAGCATTGTCTGTCTTAAACATCTCTCCTGCCAATGTTAATTCACACCTCCATTCTTAGTCTTTCTCAATTCCTGGCTCTTCTCAGGGTTACGGAAGCAGTGTAATGTAATGACTATTTTACATCATGTTGGTTATTTTCATGCTTTAGGAATCCAGGACTTGACAGGAAACTAATTTGAATTTGGCAGCCTGTAGACTCACATCAGGACAGTTCAGGGTAGAATTCTGAAAAATAAATTTGTTCCGAGTTTTCTCCCAGCTCCGTCTACCTCTCTCAGATACACCTGTGATGAGTACAGATACATCCATGCCCTCTCCTTCTATACCTCCTGCCCACTTGTCTTTATGATATTCTGTATTCTGACCCCTGCTTGATTTCCTTACACTGTAACTTCATCGACATAGTCCCTGATAGGAGAAACCATACCCCCTTCTCTAAATGAAGCCCAGACCAGGAATATTGGGCCCATAATCACTGCTTGTTAAATGGGTAGCCATGACTATGAGGAGAAAGCCATTCAGCTCAGTTAATTGGAGCTAAAGGGTTAATTAGTGTAAATGATTTCATGGATTGTGCCTCCCAGACTTCAAATTTGCCTTCTGGCTGGCATCTTACAAAGTCATAATCTGTGGAAGTGGCAGATGGTGAGGAAGCTTATAACTCTAGGTCAGGCCTTGAACGGGGGGAGGTGGGTGGAAATTTCAGGACATGTAATGTTGCTATGCTGTTCTCACAGTTTTACAGGGCTGAAGGCACACACAGGTACTTCTCTGGTTGAAGACATGGAAATTTTAACTCCCACTATCACCCAAAAATGTGCTTGGTACATTTTCATTTTGCAGTTTTATAAGTGCTCTGAAAACTAATGACTAAATTTACTAATATCTCAATTTTGGCAGACACTAGTAAGCTATCCTGCATGTAGGTGCTTTTAAAAAAATTTCCCTTTATAGATGGGAAATCTAGATACAAAGCGACTCATAAGTACCATAAAGTTACAGGCAGTAAGTGGAAGAGCCAGCAATTAAACCCAGATATTTTGACTCTAAGTTCTATGCTGTTAACTTCCACACTATAATGTGATCTGTAAGTGCTCAAAAAAAAATCTTCATGTTTTCTCACAATGCTAAGAATGACATTTCCTGGAGACTTGGAAATTTGATCAACAGATTTCTATAGGGCTTTATGGTGACTGTATTTGTAGACTGCTAGAATTGGGAGTGTGCAGGGTACCCATCAGTGCAGAGAGGAGCTGGAAATGACAAATGGCAGCTCCCTGGAGACAGTGCCTCTGTGTTCTGTAGGATGGGAAAGTCAGAAAATACATGAAAACGTTCTTGGAGTGCAGCACAGGTATCTTAGGTGTGCAGTTGGGAAAGAAGTTTTCCCATCAGGCAAACTGGTGACATCCTCAGGAAAAGGAACTAGACAAGGAAGTACACTTGAATAAAAGACCCACTCTAGTCCCTATCGAGGTGGGTGCTCAGTTAGGATCAAAAGTCCCCTCAAGAGGTAATTCTTGGTCTAATCTGGCTCACACATGGGTGATTAATAAGGCCCTCAGGCCCTCAGGTTCCTTGCCATTGGGTATGACTCTAATAACTTGTGCCTGGAAGACTGTTTTCGTTACTGTGGCTGCTACTGCTGACAGTGAAATGCACTGGTTTCAAACAACCATAATCATTTACCATCTCTCACATTTTCTGTGGGAATAGGAGCCATTCAGGTACACAATTACAGTGTGAAGTCTTGGATGGGATTACAAACTAACCATGGGCAGGACTGAGTTTATTTCACTTCTTCATTTTCATATCTGGTATTGGGTTTGGAAGGACATACAGCAGGGCCTAGGCAGTGGCATGCTAGGGCTGACTGTTACAGGCTCAGGAATTTTGTGAGCTGAGTTTTAAGCTTTTGGTAGCTTGAAATAGACCATGTGGGAGCAGTTACATCATATAAATTAGCAAATGGTGTAAACCAGGCTTTTCTTTTTCAGATTGCGGTTTCACCAGCTCACCACTGGTACTGGAATACTGAGAGCTCCCTGGGCATCTCTTCTTATATGGTTTCTGCATGTAATGTCTCTAGTGTGGTGGCTACAGGGTAGCTGGACTTCCTGCACACCAACTCTGGACTCCCAAGGCACATGTGCTAAGAGAGAGACAGGATAAGGTGCATAGCCTTTTATGATCTAGCCTTGAAAATCAAGCACCGCTGTGTCCACTGTAGGTCCCAGGACCTCCCACACTGAAGCAGAGGGAACGCAGACCCCACCTGTTGATAGAGTGTCAACATCACAGTGTGATAGCAGTATGTGGGTAGGAGACCTTGTTACAGTTATCTTTGGAAGAGATATCTGTCACAGACTTATTTTTGGAGGGGAGGGTTTAAACTTTTTTTCATGATTATAAAACTAATGTTCATTGTAATAAATTATCTCAGAAGGAAATTAAAAAATCACCTGATATCTGCCCTGGCTGGTATGGCTCAGTGGCTTGAGTGTTGGACTGCCAACCAAAGGGTCACCAATTTGATTACCAGTCACGGCATATGCCTGGGTTGCAGGCCAGGTCCCTGGTAGGGGGCATATGAGAGGCAACCACACATTGATGTTTCTCTTCCTCTCTTTCTCCCTCCCTTCCCCTCTGTCTAAAACAAATAAAATCTTTTTAAAAAATCACCTGATATCCTACTACTTTCAGATAAGCAGTGTTCTTATTTTTGTAACAACCATGAATAAATCTCTATGTATACCTTATATTAACTGTTTTAATGTGTATTTATATATATATATGCATATATATATACTGTTTATATACCCAGAGCTTATATACACTGTTTTATTTGTTTTACAATTTTTGCTTTACCATTCTCTCTCTCCTTCCCTCACTTACCATATTTTCAAAATATCTTAATATATCATCAACAAACTATCTCAAAGTCAAATGCTAAAGGTTCTTTTGTTTCCTGAGGCTACTGTAATGAATTATCTTAACTTAAACCAATAAAAATTTATTCACTCAGGGTTCTGAAGTCAGAAGTTCAGAATCAGTGTGCCTGAGCCAAAACCAAAGTGTCGGTGGAGCTACGCTCCCACAGAGGCTGTCTAGGAGGCTCTGTTCCTCGCTTCTCCCAGCATCTACGGTCTGCCAGCATTCCTTGATTTATGGCCTCCTCACTTCAGTCTCTGCCTCCGCAGTCACATTGCTTTCTCTTCTTCTCTATGTGTCAAATCTCCCTCTGGCTCTATCTTATAAGGATACATAAAGTTGCACTAGGGCCCATCTGGAAAATCCAGGTTAATCTCCCCATCTCAAGATCCATAACTTCACCACACCTACCTTTCCTTCACATACGGTAGCAAGATGGAAGTTACAAGCTCCCATAATGTAATCATGGAAGTGACTTCCCATTACCACTGCCATTCACCAGTTTAGGAAAAACATCACCAGCCCATATTTAAGGGGAACAGATTACACAAGGAATGAATACCAGGAGGCAGGGATCACTGATGATCATTTTAGCCACTACCACATTGGTCTGAAAGAGCTATATTAATAGAAAACTGTTTTACTGGCACAAAATTGTCACACTGACTATGCTAGAGGACTGAGAAATATAGTTTATCTCTATGCTCAGGAAGAAGACACACGTTAGGTTAGCATCTCCTCAACCTCAAGCAGTAACTCTCTTCTTGTATCCAAAGTTTTTCTGTCATTATGTTCATCATGGGCCATTAAACACAGTGAGAGGTTCGAGGCCTAGTACACTCTCTGTGGCTGTGAAACAGCTACTGCCATTACCTCCCCTGTCAGTAGTACTTGTTTAAAATCCAAACAGTAGAAATTAATTCAGTTATATAAACTTCTTGCACATCAGCTTTGGACTCCTAATTGCACACTGTAAGGCATATGACTCTATAGTTTGCAAAATTTCATTATAGGAGTATTTGGAACTTTATTTTCACGGAAGACTAATGTCAATAAAAGACCTTAAATTTGAAACAACTGTTTTTTTTTTTTTTTTGGTACAGGTAAGTTTTTAAAAGTGCCTTTGATCTTACCTGTAAGTGATTTCATCTTGCTTAAGGGAAGTCTTAATCTCAGTCACAAGAGAGGGAATGTTCTTTACTTACCGTGTTAGCTACTTAGGTACAAGTGTCTTTTAAAAGTATGGAAAATAAACTTAATCCTCATTTTACAAACAAATCCATATTGCATGTCAAAAGTTTTGTTTTTTTGATTATAGATCTGCTATTATATAGTGTGTGAGATTTGCTAAGCCATTTAACCTTCCTAGATCCTACTTTCTTAATTATTTCAATGAAAAGCATAGTTATGGATAATCAATAAGTTCCTTCCACTTTTTGAATTCTGACTCTATGAGCAAAATCAGAAAATATAACTTCAATTAATAGACATATTTACAATTTTTCTGCATATTATTGCATTGAACAAAAACCTAAACACAAAATTTGTTTATGTTTTCCCCATTTATTGCTGTGTAGAAAATTTTCAGTGGCCTAAAACAACCATGTCAGTATACACATAGATTCTGTGGGTCAGGAATTTAGACAAAGTCCCATGGAACCAGCTTTTTGCTGTTACGCGATGTTTCAGGATGCTCTATAGTCTATATGAACCTCTTGCAGCACGGTGACTGGGTCCTGCGAAGGAACACTCCATGACAGTGACCGGAGATGAAGAGTTATAAGAAAACAAGGCAGAAGTATTGTGGCTTTTAATACGTAACCTTGGAAGACTCATGGCATCACTATTACAACACTTGTTGAACTAGAAATAATCCTGCCCAGATTCAAGTAGAGGGGACCTAGACCCCACTCTTAACAGAGGAGAATATCAAAGAATTTGGGCCTATGTTTTAAAACTGCCACAGTTTAAAGCTATATGCTATGAATTTTGTTTCTATTTTAAGTGTATTTGACTTTTAAAGGGTTGGATATAAGGAGAATTCAGTGGATTAGAACATTTAATACCACTTTAGAGGAGTAGAATACAATATTTAATGATGGTGTATAGTAACAGGAAACTTTATAGTAGTTAAAAACAGTTGATTAATAAACAGGACCTACTCTTTTCATTGTTCTCTTTGGTAATACTTTCTTTTTCTGAAATTTAATTTATTTTTAGAGAGGGGAAGGGAGGGAGAAAGAGAGGGAGAGAAACATCAATGTGTGGGTTGCTTCTCATTCACCCCACAACCGGGAGCCTGGCCCACAACCCAAGCATGTGCCCTGACTGGGAATCAAACTGGCAACCTTTCGGTTCTCAGTTCAGTGCTCAATACACTGAGCCACACCAGTCAGGGCAGCATTACAGTGTTTTAAAAGGCAACATAACTAGGTAATTATTACACTTGGGAAAAAGTAAGGTTAGTATATATTGTCTTGAACATTATATTTTATTTATTTATTTTGTCTCTCTGGCCTCTGGTAGGATATTAGAATTTTTTCCCTGAACTTTGTGGCATACATGATAGTTTTGTGTATCATATACACCATTTCTTTTCATAATATTGCAAACATATAAGTTATTAAACCTACTCAAAATGAGAAAACAACTTTAGAGAATGTATCTCTTGGTCAAGGGTCACTTGGAGCTGAAATATAGCTCTTTTAATGGTAAGTTTAATATTTGTTTCAGTTAGGATGGCTTGTTTAGAAGAAATAGAAAATAAAATTTTAAGTGTCTTAAAAATAAATACAACTATTGCTATTGGACATATCAAATTTTCTGTAGTTGGGATGCTTTCAGGGTTAGTTAACTGGGAGTTCCAGTGGCTTCCTAAAGTACCAAGTTTCTTTCCGTTTGTTTTCTTCCCTGTCCTCAGTGTGTCAGCTTTGTCATTAATGCCACTCAAGGTCATAATACAGCCTTACAATCAAACACGATTACCCTAGCAGGTTTGTTTTCTTATTGACATCTCTTTTCACAAGTGTATCAATAAAACCTTTCCCAATGCCAGTGCCATTATCCCCAGCCCTTGTGCTGGAGGATGCCTTATTAAGTTAATCACTTCCAGGAATACCACTTGAAATCTAATTGGAGCTTTCCTAGCATGAAACAGGCTAGGGTAGATGATTGGAATTTTTTCTTTTTTCTTTTGCTGGGCACCATACTGCAGCCCTTAGAGAATTCACTGTGGAGCAAACATGGTAGTGCCAGTAATGCTAGCTCCTTTAACAGATAGCCCCTACTTCCTCCCCAATGTAATAGCTTAACATAACATTTGAATTTATGCTACATTAACAGGCTAATAAGGGGGTTCCTGGTTTGTGTTTGGTTTTGCTCACTGGGGAGATTCAAAGATTCAGATTTCCCTTCTTGTTGCTTCACTCTCCTAATAAGGCTTCAGAGTTCTTTGCTGTGAGTGGCAGATGGAAAATGAGAAAGCAGAGAAGACTCACCAGGTTTTTAACTGCCTTGTTCTGAGTATAACATATCTGACTTCTCCTCACATATTCTTGGTGAAAACTGGTCACAGGGCTCTCCTCTATCTAATTAGAACTGGGTCGTGTAATCTCAGAAGGAGCAGCCATTTTACAGTGGCTGCTCTGTACTGTGGAAGGGAGACGTGGAGCTCCATGGGTATTTAGCTATCTCTGTCTCTGTAGGCATTATGCAGAGACAAGAGTAAACATTGCTTTTGTTCTCCATAAATGTGATAAACTCATTCTGTTCATTCATTAATTCTTGCCATAAACAAAAAATATAAACATTTAGTATATACCAGACTATGACCAAGACATTGAGGATATAAGGGTGGAAAGACATATCTTTAATGAATCTAGTTGGGGAGGTGGGCAGAAGTAGAAAATGATATAAAATGTGATATATGGCATAGCAGAGGCATGGACTAAGGGCCACTGAGAATACAGGTGGAAGTGCTTGATTCTGTAGAAGAATACAGAATGTCTCCAAGAGGAATCCCATTGGAATTCCCAAAGAAGTAAGAGACAGTGAGGGGCGTGGGGGCTAGGCTAGGGTTTCCCTCAGAGAGGGAACAGCATGTACAAAGGCAGGAAGAGCATGAGGAGAGCACAGGTTGCATGCAGTGCTTTGGGAGTTGTCATGGGCAGGGCAGGCTTCCGTTATGAAAGATGCTTGTACAAAAGCACAAAATTAACAGAGTGCATGAGAAAGAGGAAGTAAGGGCAGTCAGAAGAAGTAAATTTGCCTTGGGCAAAAGAAGGTCAATATTCTCTGTTTCATTGTTGGGGAGGAAGATGGGAAGCTGCAAGAATAGATGCCCCGAATCATTTTTCTTTACAAACTGGCCTCAGGAGGCTGGAGAAGTTTTTTGCTTTCACTATGATGTTTTATAACTCATAAAGTGAAGTAAACATCAAAGGCCCCCACCTTTTATGAGCTTTAAGGTAGAAAATATTGACATAAACAGAAAGCTTATTGAAAGTAACTAAAGGAACGTGTAAATGAGCATCTGTGTTTTGTTTTTTTCCTCTCTCTTCCATCCTTGGGAGCGAGTCCTATGCTGGGCGTTTTAAGACACTGTGTTCCTGGTGTGGGGATCCTCAAGTCATGGTGGTGTGGCTTTAGATAAATTGTAGTGATAGTGGAATGATGGTATTCTATAGGCTGGAAAGGAAATCTCTTCAAAGGTATCCTAATCTGTATATTTACATGGGCCTCTTTGAAGAGATTTCCTTTCCAGCCTCTGGAATACCATCATTCCACTATCACTACACAGAAAGATTACACAGAATCTTTCTGTGTATTCCCACTGGACTATTAAAATAATGTTGTAATGTTTAGTGTATGTCCTAAACTTCAGGCTAAATAAAAACAGAAGTGATGTAATGAGGTAAGTGAATGACAGGCCATTATGCGTCATCATCTCAAAAGCAAAAATATGTGTGGAAAACCATTCCATGGTTTGAATATAAAGATTGGTAAAAGGAAAAAAGATAGTAGATTTTTTTTGGTGGTGTGGGTCAGCTACTCTTGACTCATTTCTGTCATATATATTAGGAAACACAGTAAGAAATGATTCCAAATCTAACTCTTTGAATCAGAGAATAGTTTGATTACTTGGAATTTTTGTTTTTAAATGTTTTAAAAGAATTCAGCTGTTCCAAAGATATGCTACTGTACACCTTTAAAAGTTGAAGAAAAAAAAACCTTGCTAGACAAGTAGCTGTTAAAATATGCAAAAGCACATGAATATGCAAATATAAAACAAGCAGCTTAAATCATTATTTTAAAGATTTTTTTTTTTTTTCCTCAAACATCAGATTTCTTTAATTGCCATTAGGTCAAAGTGAAGAAATGTTAGTCATCATGTAATCATGTACAATACTCTTTTTAACAGATTTTTCTTCACTCGCCTTTCTCATTGTTTTTGGAATCTTGACCTGAAATATCAGTCCTTTGGTCTTGGTTTCTGTGTTTGTTGGACTGCTGATCTTGACCTCAGAATTTCATCTCATCTCTGAACATAGGGCTTAGTTCGATGTTTGTTTCTCTCTGGCTGCCGCTTCGGACTGGAGCTGTTAGAGAACATAGCTGGGACATTTCCTGCCTCAGCTCGGCCTTGGGACCTGCTGTTGGCTGGGAACCAGGTCCAAATGATGCTATTTCCTGCTGCTAACTTAAGTTAGTGAGCGGTTTTTATGTTAGTATTTTGGCTGCTTGCCTCTGGCTCTGTCCAAGGAGTTTAGATTTCTATTTTTGTTCTCTTGGTGACCCACATTCTCTAGAGACTTAAGATCCTCTTTGTTTTTGATGAATGGTTACAACATCCTTTTTGAAAGTGCTCTTTTCCTGTCCTATCACCTTCAGTGTGTGAAATGTTTCCCATGTTCCATGTGTGACTCTGCATAGAGTTACTAGCAATACAACTTTACATCTGTGATCTCTCTACTCCGCTTCCTCTCCCTCTCTTTTATGTGGGTGGTCAATTTAAACTGTTCTTAGTCTTTTGATTTCATTCTGTTCAGAATCTCCGCTTTTTCTAGTGGTCTACAAAAGCTGCAAAAAAGCACATTGGGTGTTATCTAGAGATTTGTTTGCATCCTGAGTACATTTATTGAGTATTAACTACAACTCAAATTCTGCTCAGAGTTCTTGAGCACTAGTGCATGTATTCAGTAAGGATTTAGTGAGTAAATACTATGTGCCAAGGTGGCACTGTAAGAGGTTTTGAAAAGAAAAGAGGAGTTAGGTAAGGCCCCAAATTTTGAGGGCTTCACAGTTTGGTATCAGGTGACAATTACCCAGAGACAAAAACAGCACAATGTACATTATGCTATAAGAGAGTATAAGATGGCTTCAGTTAGACATTGTCCTCGAGGGGTGAAGGTTGCCCTTGAGGGATGGAATATAATAAACAATATCTTTTTGAATTAATATATGGGTCATGATGTAGTGATATGTACAAGGTGTTATGGTGTCATGGTTTCTATGGTATATGGTCCTTGTCCCTTTTCCTAATTTAAAGAATTCCTCTGGGAAATTGATTTTCTTCCTTTTCTCAGTTAATGGGGTTTGTGTGGGACTGTCCTCACCCCCAGCTTCAGTACTAAAGTAATGAGTGCATTTCA
The DNA here is from genome assembly GCA_004024845.1 of Tonatia bakeri. Taxonomy (NCBI): domain Eukaryota; kingdom Metazoa; phylum Chordata; class Mammalia; order Chiroptera; family Phyllostomidae; genus Tonatia; species Tonatia bakeri. The sequence continues at coordinate 180,358 of PVIA01001733.1, forward strand.
TACCACTGACCATACCGTGAATGCACGACTCCAATCAGGTCAGTGAGAGTAAGTCCCAGGACTTTTTTTAAGATTATAGAGAGCTATTTACTTTTCCATCAGAACATCTAGGAGAAGGACTCACACCTGAAATTTCCTAAAGACATCTTTGCACATGAAGAAAGCTCCTGTCTAAGAATGGACTAACACAATACACAGGAGAAAGGAGAGGTAGAAATACTGAGAATGAGTTCTGACAACCTCATCTGAGCCCTGGAGTTAAGCCTCTTCTTGGTCTTTACAGTCATGTGAGCCTTCAATTTGCCATTTTTCTTAAGCCAGTTTGAGTATGTGCTCTGTTTCTCACTACTAAAAGAGAAGACCTGCTTACACAGATAGGAACCCAAAGCTGAGATCCTCTACCTTTGCTTGGGAGAACATTTCACTGAAGTGAATCTCCAGCTGAGCGTCAGAGGATGAGCAGATGTAGATCATCTAAATAAAGAAGGAAGGGCTCTTCTGGCAGAGGAATTGGTGCCAGCAAAGTGCAGAAGTGAGAAAAACAATGCCATGTTGTACTTTTAGAAAAGAAATGGAGATGTACCAAATTTATTTGAAAACAAGCAAGTAAATCTCTAGAGGGTACCAGTCCAATTGGTATGTGGGTGTATTAGTTAAAACTCTAGTTATAAGTAACTGGAAACTTTTCCTTAAACAACATTAACTTAAAACAAATCAACAGTTAGTGTACAGTTAACCTATTCGGATCCTGTGGTTCCAGGACTGATTAGAAAGCTCAACAGTGTCACCAAGAACTCATTCTCTTTTCATCCTCCCCCTCTCACCATGTTTGCTCTGGACCTCAAGCTTTCCCCCTTGCTGATGATGGCTGGATGCTCCACCTCACATCATTCTCTTTCTCTCTCTCTCCCTCTCACTCAAACCATGGAGGACAAAATCCTCCTTCACCCAGTAGATTTTTCATTACAGGCTGTTGGTCAAGACTAGGTTACGTGCTATTCTCGAAAGGAATGAGATTGCTGTGATGGCTGAGACCAATCGGCTCATGTCATGGAACTGAGCAAATTGTCATTCAATGTGAAATTAAGGGTCTACTAGCTAGAAAAGAGTAACTGTGTGTACGAGAATAGCTGCCATGAAGGAAATCAACAGGGTCAGCTAGAAGGATTGTTCTGGATAAGGTGTCAATATAAATACATCCTCTTTATTGCTTAAAAGTTACTTCTCTCAGGGGGCTGCTTCTCACAGTCAGTATTTTACAGGGCCATTTTAAACCAACATAATTCTTGGCAAAACCCATTTGAACCTGGCAACATATCTAAAGTTTAAAAAGTACTTCTTCCAGCCCTGGCTGGTGTGGCTCAGTGAATTGAGTGCTGGCCTGCAAACCAAAGGGTCGTCTGTTTGATTCACACGCTTGGGTTGCGGGCCAGGTCTCCAGTAAAGTTATACGAGAGGCAACCACACATTGATGTTTCTCTCCATCTCTTTCTCCCTGCCTTCCCCTCTGTCTAAAACTAACTAAATCTTTTTTTAAAAAGTACTTCTGTTTTTACCAGTAACTTGGACACATATTTTAGGGGACACACTACCGGTAACCTTATAGAAAACAACATCAGTAATGATGGCATAATGGTTAACAGTGAGTAATACCATTCATTATATATGTGATTGTTGGCTTTTCTCATCCAGAAGCATTTATGTAAATTTATCTAATTTCTTCTGTATAACCATGCCTAAGTGGTAGCTGTTTTTTTTTTTTTTCAGTTTACCAATGAAAAACTTGAAATACAGAAAGTTTCAATTACTTTTCAAGTTACACAGTGATGCAGGGAAAGAGCCAGGTTCAGAAACAACTCCCACCTCTAGTGCTTTCTGTGGTTTCCTAAAGCTCCCAGATGCCAAATATACTCTTTGCTTTGTTTATCCAACAACCTTTCTTCACTGGGTTCAAGGTGATGTGTATTAGTATGGAGCTACAGAAATGTTTCTTGAACCAGAGTCGGTGATGATTTTATTATCTTGGTGGTGAATAAACACTGTAATGTCATGTTGATGATGCTTTGGGTCTGATGATGGGACTTGTATACCTTCTGCTCTCGAAGACACATTGTATACTCATTTGCACTAGAATTTTAAAGGGCTATAGAAGTTCCTGCATCTTATTGTAAAACCTGAAAGAGGCAAGTATAAACACCATGCCACTGTCATTTCTAAAATGGAACTTCTTCATTGCTACTGCTTCATATAACACCAGGTATGAAGTGCCATATACATTATAGTTTTGTTTTGTTATATGAAGGGTGTGAGAGAAATATTCATGATATAGTGAAGAAAACATTGAATTTAGAGTCAGAAAATTTAGATGTACATCTTCACTGATGTTTTTAAAAATATTTTATTTATTTATTTTTAGAGAGAGAGGAAAAGAGGGAGAAAGACAGGGAGAGAAACATTGATCAGTTGTCTCTCAAATGCGCTGTGACTGGGACCAAACCCACAGCCCAGGCATGTGACTTGACCAGGAATTGGACCTGAACTGCTGTCCTTTTGCTTTGCAGGATGGTGCCCAGCCCACTGAGCCCCACACAGGTCAAGGCTTTTTACTCTGATTTTAACAAGTGACTTGGGTTAAGTTTTTGACTTCTACCATGTTTCATTTCCTCAGCCTTTGCATGGGAAAGATGATGATGGTGTTGAGAAGCGTGATCTTTCTGTTTGTTGTGAAGCTGACAAGTTTGTGAATATGACTGTCAAACAATTATTATTTTTCCCCACAATTTCCGTTGTGTTATTTCATCCTTGGTACATCATTCCTGAATTCATGCATTTGAAATCAAGGTCTGGCTTTATATATCCAAGGGCATTTGTGGTATTCTTCCAAGAGCTATGTATTTATGAGAAAAGCTTCTCAACCTCTACCTCTTCCTTAATTCACTTCTGATTTGTAAAACTCAGGGTTTCTCAGCTTCGACACTATTGACATTTTGGACCAGATGATTCCTAGCTGTGGGGAGCTGTCCTGTGTATTGTAGGGTGTTTATCATGACTTTTAGCCTCTATCCACTAGATGTCAACAGCAACCTACCCCTCCCTTATCACAGGACAATCAGAAAAGTCCCTGGACATTGACAAAGTCTTCAGGGGCCAGGGGAGGTGATGGTAGTGGTCAAATTGCCTCCAGCTGAGAAATGCTGATCTAACTCTATGATCTATACCTTTCTCTACCAGAATTAGAAGACCTGTATTTGTTTAATTCAACTTCAGTAATGTAAAATATGTGGTATGTTTGAATAGCATTTGGTTCAGAATTAATGAATGTGACTTTTAAATTATTTCATAATTCAAGACACTTTGTGAAATTATGCACATTATGCTTTGGAAGTACAATATAATTGAGTTTTAAAAAAGCTAATCAAAATTTTCAATTAGATAAGCTCTATCCATTTAGGTCAGAAGTTTTCTTTAAAGGAATCTTTACTTTGGTAATCACAATAAAGAGACCTACATTTTTTACATTGTGAAAAAGAAAATCCTAATGTAGATTTCAATAACATGACAGATGACATTGAACCATGGCTACTTCTTTTTGTAGCACACATGAGATTATGACAGAAAATACATTTAAATGACATATACATTTGATCTTAATAATTTAAAAAAATTAAAGTTAGTATGGATTTAATAATGTACTTGAAAATCTATGTCCTGGAAAAAGGAGCTATAAAATATTCATGAGAGAGAAAAATCAAGCTAAATTAATTTAGTGGTTATTGTGACTTTTGTAGAGCAAAGCAATTTGAGTACCCAGAGACTTAAATTTCCCCTGTCACAGACAGATGATAAATACATTGTTTGACATGGTAGATAGGCTCACTCAGTTGATATATTTTAGGCTCCTGCAGCTCTGCTGTTTGACTTGTTGAAAAACCTTTTATCATCCAACTTTATACAAATAGGAAAAAATTCTGTTTGCTATCAGAGAGGCCAAGCTGGTCAAAGGAAGTAACTACAAAACAACTTGGTTCACATTTGTTTATGTAGCATCACCAGAAGGAGCACCTGTATTCAAAAGCCTTTATGAAATATTTATTAGGAATGTTTTGAATAAGTTGGCCAGTGGGGCTCTGTTTGAGAATGTTTGGATATAGATTATTTTGATTTGCTAGCTTTGGTTCCATCTCTACATAACTTATTCTAAAAAGAATTATCATGTTACCAATATGTGCCTGTGACACTGGGCCAAGTTTAAACAAGGAGGTCATTTGTGCTTTTGTTTCTCGAATTATTCCTGCCCATTCACACTTGTAGAAATCAGGCAGTTACATTCTATTAACCTTCTAGATATTATGTAGGTTGGTAAAGTATGGATAGATAAGGGTAGGAAAAAGGATACAGATCAAAATTTGCTTCTGCAATGATGTTTTGAGGGACTAGAGTCTTGTCATTCATCAATCTTTCATGCTAAGGTTCTCTGAAGTTTTGTATCTCTTATTTCTATGAATATACATGAGATCTGTCCAGAATATATCCAGCCATGTCTCTATTATGAAAAAATATATTTATTGAGGAATATACAAGACACAAGAAACATTATACATAGGATAATGATGCCTCAGTCCCCTTCAAAGTAGGCACTTTGGGACCTCACACAGTTGCAATCACCATCAGCTGCTCTGTCATATTTTCCTGAGTCTCATCAATGGCCTGAAATTCCTTCCCTTTCAAGGGTGATTTTAGTTCTGGGAAAAACCAGAAGTCGCAGGGTGCTAAATCTGAGCCACAGTGGGACTGAGTCACTGGGGTGATTTGATGTTTTGCCAAAAAACTCTGCATGAAAGACATGATGCATGAGTGGGCACATTGTAGTGAGGAAGCTACTAATCACCAGTTTCCCATAGCTGTGGCCTCCTGGATCACCTGAATAGTTTATGTGGAGAAATGTCCAAGCTTAACACAAAATTTAATGCAGATTTGTTGCTCTACTCACTCAGTCATTTGGAATGCAATGGCAACACAATACACATGCTCACACAATGGCATCTATCCCTCCCCTACTGACTAGTTCTGTGAGGACATTACTGTTCGTGCATATGCATTCCAGTACACCTTCCTTGGCTGCCAGGTTACCTGGATGTCACACAAACCATTCTGGTTTTATTAACAATGGTTGGACTTTTTCCAGAGAGACTTTGTATGTTAGCTGGTGGAAAGACCTTGCCATACTTTCTATAGGGGAGTTTCCCCATCGGGAAATGATCCACAGTTTCTTTCTCAGCTTTCCTACTGATGGGTCTTTAGTGGACCACTTAACTTCCTCAACTTTTGAATTTCTAGTAGGACTTTAAGTCTTTAGTTTCCTCCTCCTATCAGAAAAAAATGATATTTGAGATTACTGATTGTCTGGAGGTGGGAGCTGGGGTTGAAACAGAGTAATGGTAAAAGCAATGAGAAGTCACCAAAGTCTTTTAAAGAAATTTTGCAGCTTATATTTTTATTGAAAATGGCTCCTCCTTTGAGATGGGTGTGAGGAGATGAGAATGTATGTTGGAAGTCCTGTTAAACTATTTATTTCAGTTGTCCAGGTGAGAGATAATGGTGGACAAGAGTGGTGAAAATAAAACATGGAAAAAATAAAAATATTTAAGAAGTATTTTCTGGTAAAACTAATAGAACCTAATAGACTTGATAGAACATATGAAACATGAAATCAAAGGAGGTACCTGAGTTTTTGGCTTGAGCAATGAGTTATGTTCCATCTATTGATATAAGTAACCCTAAGAAAGGTAAAGAGATATAATTAAAACTTGAGTATTAAATGTATTAGTTTGACAAGTTCATACAGCATGAGAAGCATGCAGTTGGATATATGTCTGGAGCTGAGGGGAGAGAATTACTGTATTTTGATGGGGATGTACTCATTCTCATGTAACATTTAATTATACCTTTTGTGACTAATGGAATTTAGAGAGGGAAAGTTGGGTCTCTAATTCAACCTTCTTTTACCTTTCAGCTCACATGAGCAGCATCAAAATAGAAATCCTCCTCTGGTTGGCATGGGTGCTCATGTTCTGTTGGTGATAGTGATGTGTTTGTCTTCATGGTAAATGGGGTGTCAGCCTGGTTATCTTGGATCAGAAGACTCCTTCGTAGTTTAATCTCCAAGCTAAAAAAAGATTAATGGGAAATGTCATCATGATACATCCCATGCTTAGAATCCAATAATTTCATTTTAATCAGTTGCATATTATTGGTAACACTGAATTGTAACTTTCCTTGCTTTTCAAAGATATTGTGACCTTGCACAGCTGTATAGAGTGGATAAAAAAACCTGGATCTGTTCAGTACATTTTATTAGAACAGTTGATATTTTCTCCCTTTTTTAAAAGTGAATATCAGTGCCTTTAAATTATCCACAAACCATCACACAATAAAATAAAGCAAAAGCAAACAACTTTAAGAGATTGTCTAGTGAGTGTATATGACTCCAGAATGCTAAATTTAACTGGAGGGGTAGAAAAAAAACCTGGCTTTTACCACTTTGTGTTTTCTTTCTTCTCAAAATGCAATCTATATTCCAGGAGGTGGAATTTCATTGTTGACAGCTCAATATGAAATCCTAATTTATTTTGAATAATTTGGAAATGAAATTGAAGAATATCATTTGCCAACAGATCATTTACACTGAAAGATTTATTTTGCATAATATATTTTTATGAGGATTTCAGAATTCAGAAGAGGAGATATCTGGCATCTTCTCTTGAATAATATGTCATCTCTGCATTTTTTAAGTATGTTTTGAGTTCCTTAAGCTTGGGAGCGTTATTACTGTAAAAGTAATTTTAACATTCTCTTTGATAAAATGCAAAGAAAAAGAGAACACTCAGTCTATTGTCAGAACACATAACATATGGTTCAAGTTAGAGAAACGAAAGGAGCTTGTTGGAAAGTATCTTAGAACTCAATTAGCCAAACATTTGCATTTTTCAAACAAGTTTTTGTGTGTTTTAAGCAAGTGACATAACATCACTACTATTTTGATATACACTATTTGAAGCGCCAACTTTTCTTTACTGTATCAGGAAGTAGAATCTAATTTATTTGGATGGAATAGTTTTACAATTTGAGAGAAACTACACGAATAGAAAGAGAGCTTGGCTGAGTTTGAAAACTGCAACTTATTTCTAACTTATCTTAAGACTTGAAATAACTCTGTTTTTCCTTAATTTTTTATTTATAAACAACATTTTAAAATATATTATTATTTATAACAACACCTTGTGATAGGAAAGGGAGATTTAACTGCTATGCAGAATTGAAATAGGTAACAACCTTTAGCTTTTGTAGATATGTGTGGTAGAAATACTAAAGTAGGTCTATGTGCCTAAAACCTATGGTGGATTTTTGCATTTTGCCTGGCCTTGGAGTTCTCACTTTTTGTAAATGTAAAATTATCAAAATTGAATTTCTAGTATATCGGTGGAGATGGAAAAGGAAAGATGATATAATTTGAACAGAAACCAGTTTATTCCCTGAAAGACAGTGAATGCTGAAATGCTTCAGACTTAACATCAGAAAGAACTGTTTGAAACCTGTGTTTTCTACATGTCAGCTATGTGATGTTGAACAAGTTACTTAACCCTTTGAGCCTCAGTGTTCTCATCTGTAAAGCGATACCTGTTTTATAAGGTTAATAAAAGTGTCTGGGGTAGTGCAAACACCTAAGAAATATTTAATAGTAATTATACATATAATAAGTATAATTAGTAAGTCTCCAGCCTGCCCAAACTATTACTCACTTTTCACTAACCCAAGATAAATAATCATAAAGAGTTTATATCTTGGAGAATCCTCACTTTTATTATTATTATTATTATTTTGAGCTGAAGGTAGTATATTTCAGCCAGGCTAATGGAAGTTTTCCAAAAGAATTTAAATTAAAAAAAAAAAAGTATTTTTAAACTGAGTTCCTAGATTATATAGAGTCAGGAGGGCCCATTGAATGTGTGGTCCAAATACTTATGTACAACCAAAGAACTTAAATTTGAAGTTTCCTCTAAGTCACATGGCTACCTAAAAGCAGAACTGTTATTACTACACAGGCCTTCTGATTCCCAGTCAAGTGTTCATTTGTTTTTAAACACTGCTTCATAAAGTCTGAGATGACATGACAAGTAGGTTAACACAGGAATGCGTGATGGTCTATGTTTGACCTGCTCCATAAATTTAGGTTGTAAATAATGTCATTCAGAAGAAAATGAGCTGCAGTACTCATTTGCCAGATTGGCAAAAATCTAGTAATTCCCTTGTAGAGCTCCTCCCACCTCATATCCAAGAAGCCCAGGAACTTACACAGTGTGAAAGAAAGGAGGTTGTGCCTACTCATGATTCTGAGCAGACCAGAGAGAACCTACGATTTCATCAGTCTAACCTGCCACGCAGAGGCTGTGTACAGTACAATGTTGTACAGCCCCACAGTTGCTGCTTGTCCTCTTGTGGTCCCAAATCTCCAAGGGAGGACCATTCAAGGCCATGGGTCTTTAAGAGAGCACCAGCCCATCCTCTTGGTTCTGAGTTAGGTGCTGAAGACATGCTGACTTATGTTCCAAAGAGGGCGATTCTTCATGCTCAGCCCCTCAAGCAGCCATTCCCTATGATGCCGGCTCTTCCCTGAGATCCACATAGAAGAAACTCATCTTTTCTCCTTTCAATATCAGTGATAAAAGAGTTTGAAATATACTTCTGAGACACTAGGCCTATCCATTCATGCTTTAGTTGCTAGCTTTCTCCATCATGTCCTAGTGTCCCTGCATGGTTTCCTCTGTGGAGTGGGAACCTATTCCAGAGACACACCCTCCTCTGGAGATGAAGGTGAGTTTCTGGCACCTTTCCTCAGAATTGCAAAGAGCGAATGGCTCTGAACTCAGTACAAAGAAGACCTTTTATCAATATTTTTTGAATGACTCGGTAAAAGAAATCTAAATGTGAAATCTGAATCAGGGCACCTAAGTGATATTATAAAACTTAAAATTTTATACATATATATATGTATGTATAAAATTGGAAGGTTTTTTTTCTTCAAGTCATTATTCTCTAATTAACCTCTAAGTGTGGTGAGACTTCTTGGTGAGTTTGCAGTGTGATCCTTTTTGAAACAAATTCTAATTATATGCTCTATATTCTATATGTAATATATATGTCATATATATATGTGTGTGTTCATACATATTCTGTAAACATACACTGTTTGAATTTAGCAATGTTTTAGGGGATTTATATTCTTTTAATGTTTTTTTTGGCCACATTCAAGAAATTATAAATTCATATGCAAAATAAGTCTGCAAATCTACCCATTATCCAGCTGCAGCTTTAAAACATGCCCTCGTTGATAAGCTTCCAGATTTCTTTTAATGGCCGAGTCTCATCTGTGCAGCCAATTTGGATCATAAAGCAATTCCTATTTCAAGTGTTTGGCCCAAAAAGGGAACACAGTGGATGGTGGTGAGTCACACTTAGTCACATTATTTCATCCTCTTGTCAGAGAAGGTTGAGAATAGCCTAGAGGAAATGTTATACCTCTGGACCTTCGGGTCCCTGGAAAAGAATGGGGCTGTTTGAGAGATTTATTTCAAGCAGAGGGATGCATACATGGGGAATTATTGTTGCCATTTCTTCTACTACTACTACTACTACTACTACTACTACTACTACTACTACTTTTCAGTTTGTATCTGGAGTTGGTGTTGGAGGTGGGCTGCAGGTGCCAGTTGTATCGGAATGGATGGAGCTTAGACTTGAATATTTCCACACTTTCCTTGATCAAAGATACCTTGATAGAGCTGACAGGTATTTGCTCAGAGTAGATTTGAAGCTCAGAGACTCACAAACAAATGTGATCCTCTAAAAAGCAGAAACAAACTTCCTGTGAAACTAGGCCAAAATTTCAATCTTGTAACATCAGCTCTTGGTAGGAAGGTTCGGTTCCAGACTTTTGTACTCTCTTCAGTTAAGTTTTGGATGCTCAGAAATGTTTCCTGCAAATATGGTCAATAATTTGTTTTAAAAATATATGTTTAACAATACCCTAGAGGTTTCAGGAATACCCTAATTTTGAAAGAAATAAATCTGTTAATTGGTGGTAGAATAGAATGATGAGCTAGAGAGCTGCTTAGGAATATAAATTCAGTTTTGAAATATTATTTTTAAAAATACCAGAGAAGAGATTGAGGAAGCAACATTAATTTTATCTTCCAAAATCTGGGCTGGGAAATCAAGTCAAGGCCTGATTGCCAGCTGTCATTCTCACTCTGGTTCCACATAGGCATGTCTTTGTAGGCTGGTTCTGAGACTTGCAGTTCGGATGTGAGAGAAGATGGGGAAGAAGAGGCTTCTCATGGGTCTCCAGTTCAGATTTTATCATGGTTCTGCATTGATTAATAGGATCCTGTTGTACAATCATTACCGAATAGTAGTTTTTGTCCTCATTCTGCTATTCCTTTGGGAGCCCTCTTCTGGGAAAGTTGTATATTGGCTTTAGGAGGAATCAGGAATTTATGGGGTCCTTAGACTTTTCTTCAATACAAAATATCACTCTTTTTTCATTTTTATTTTTTGGGAGGAGTGACACCTTATTTTTTTAATTTTTAAAAATTGTTATTAAGTTACAGTTGTTCTGCCTTTTTCCCTATTGCTCACCTCTGTCTCACCCCCACTTCCACAGCCAATTGCCCTCCAATTGTCTGTGTCCATGAGTCTTCTATTCAAGTTTCTTTGCTTGCCCTTCCCCTTCTTTCCCCTATTATCCCCCTCCCCATCCCTTCTAGTCACTGTCAGTTCTTTATTTCCAGGTCTCTGGTTTTATTTTGCTTATTTGTTTGTTTTGTTGATTAGGTTGCACTTATAGGTGAGATCATATGGTATTTGTCTTTCACTTCATGGCTTATTTCACTTAACATAATGCTCTCCAGTTCCATCCATACTGTCGTGAAGGGTAGGAGCTCCTACTTTCTTTCTGCTGCTTAGTATTCCATCGTTTAAATGTACTACAATTTTTTGATCTACTCATTTACTGATGGGCACTTAGGCTGTTTCCAACACTTAGCTATTATAAATTGTGCTTCTATGAACATTGGGGTGCACAGGTCCTTTTGAATTGGTGATTCAGGATTTTTAAGGTGTAGTCGTAGCAGTGGGATCACTGGATCGAACGGCCATTACATCTTTAGTGTTTTGAAGAAATTCCATATTATTTCCACAGTGGCTGCACCAGTCTGCATTCTCACCAACAATGCACTAGTCTCACCCTTAATTATTGATATTAATTGATTTTATTCTGTTTATCCATTCTTTCTTATCACCTCCATATCTGGCTCCCCATAAAATCCCAATTTTTCTCATATCTTTAATGTCTTCTTTCAAACTGAATTTCTTCTTTATCTTCTAATATTTGAAAGTTTGTCATATTTGGAAAACAACCATAACCCAGTGTCCTTCATTTCACCTAGATGTTCTTCTTCATATTCATATTTTGTCTCTTAGCCACACTTCTCAAACAGGAATTTTCTAATAATAACCTTTTCCTTAGCACTGGCTTTATTCTTATTAAGCCCCTTGATCTGGTTATCACTCAGCTGAATCCCAACAAGCCTGATTTGTGCTTTGATTTTTTTATGTAATCAGAGGGGAGGGGTATAAGAAACAGAAATGGAGTATGTCCTATGGGGCATTTCAAAAATGAGCAGCTGATAAAGGTAGACTTTACACCCTTGGGAACTTCACTGTCTAGTGTGGTAGCCACTGATTCCAGGTGACTATTGAACAATTACAATGACTAGTGTGACTAAGAAAGTGAGTTTTATTTTATTTATTTAAATTTTCAATGATAGTTCAGTCACTGGAAAACTTTTTGGTATGTTTGGGACAACTTGGGTACATCAATCTACTTTTCCAACTGCATATTTTGTAAAATCTACATATACATTAAGTATTTGTGATACAAATTTAGCATTCAAATTGGGATGTGTAGTAAGCATAAAATACATGCCACATTTGAAAGACAATACTAAAAGAGAGAATGTAAAATGTCTCATTAATAATCTTTAAATATTTTATTACAGATTGAAATATTTTAGATATATTGCATTAAGTAAAATATATAGGTAAATTAATTTTACCTTCTTTTTTTAACTTCTTAAATACAGCTACTAGAAAATTTAAAATTATATATGTGAGTCACATTATATTCCTATATTTTGTTGTTCTGGAAACAAAAAGGGGTCTGATTTCTAAGTTTGGGCCTGGGCTAGAGTTGCAAGGTAGCTTCATGAGAAAACAATGACATCTCTCCTACTGGAGCCTGTAGGAGAAGGGAAGGAACTATGACAAAATCAAAAGCCTGAGTCAGATGATGAGAAGCTACATTAAAAATACAAGGTGGGGCTTGGATTAAACTAGGAGGAGTATTAGGTGAGAAGCAACAGCGCCAGGAACCCTGTGTGGATGCAGCTCCCACGGAGGAGAAAGAAGTCTGCACATGGGAGAACACAGCTCTGGACACCATGACTAGTGTGGCCAGCCAGCTGCAGTGGATGCATCCTTTGAATTTTAAAGCACAGGGGCTACCTGGGAATTGGATAAATTTTATGAATCTGGAAAAAATAAGTAGTTTTGACAAGCCATGGAGTATTCTTTCTCTCTCTCTCTCTTTTAAACCAAAGCCAAGACTTCAAAGGGTTGAGCCAGAAATAACTGCCATGACCTTCATTTGTCCCCTTGCTGGTGGCCTAGGACAATATCAGTGGTAATCTTAGGTTGAAGCAATCTGATGGGATGTTCTAATGTTCTGGCATAGTAAACTCATTCCCCCTCAAGTTAAGGGCAAAAGCTTTCAGTTATTTTTCTTTCATAATTAGCTTTGACTTGACAGTTTATTGAGACTTTTGTATCTGTACTACCTATTATGAATATTTCATTATTAGGTATTAGAAAACCTAAAACAAATAGATGAGGTACAACTCATCTTCAAGGGATACCTGTGAAACTCTAAGTACCTTTGACAAAAAGAGTTGTTTCATACTGTAATAAAAACTATGAGTGTGGTTCTTGGGGAAAAAGTTGGAGGGTCAAACTACTATAGCCCTCCACTAGCACCTCGACAGGGATTTCCAAAGGTAAATTCTAGTATTAAGAGGTGATAGTTACTTATTTAAATAGTCCCAGGATGAAGTGCTTTACTTGAGAACTAGAGTAAATCCCATCTATTTAAAATATCTAGAACCTTTCTGATCTTTTTTGACGGTCTTTTTTTTTTTTTAAGAAGGGACTAGGCTTTTAATGAGTACATTTGCATTTTTGGAATCTGAGACCTGATTTTGCTTCTTACTAGATGCTTGATTTCAAACACAGCACATAAGCATCAGGATCTTCAATTTCTTCATGTATAAAATAAGGATAATATTAGTATCTATGTCATGAAGTTTTCTGGGGATTAACAAGATAATGTGCATAACCTTTTTAATCACAATACTTAGCATATAGTAAGAGCTCATAAGATGTAAAATCATTAGTAATTATTATCTGTTAAACACCCCATTGAATAATTTACATTTTATTTTCCTTTAATCTCCATAACCATTTGGTGAGGTAAGAATTCTTATTCCCCTTTTGTGCATGAGAAAACAGAGGTTCAGAGCCAGAAACTATCATTCTGGAGATTGCTACATTTGACGGCATGATTAACAAGCATAAGTGGTTAAGAGCACAGACAACTCTAGAGCAGTGTGATGGGAAATAAAGCATCCGTCTATCATCGTGCTATTGCTCAAATCTGCTTAAAAACACTTTTACGTGTTCTCATATTTATGCCGATGCTGGTGAACAACAGTACCTCTATTTTTTGGTCTTCAAGCAGAAACAGCCTTTATGTAGACCATTGTAAACCGGGGATCATGCCCCTTTGATATTTCTCTTGCAAAATGCCAGCCTTCCCCTGTGGCTAGAATTCTTACTCCATATGACTGACATCTAACACATGTTCTGCTGCCAAATGTACTCTTTTCCTTTGGATGGGCATCTGGGTTTGGAGCCAGTTTTCATTACGCTCGAGAGATGTGGTGTCAATCAAGACTATATTGCTGGGTGAGATAAGTGGGCAGAGAATACATTTTGGAAGCCAATTCACAGAGCTTTGGGATTGTACCTGGGCTGGGAGATTTAGCAGAGATCTCAGGCTTTCCTTGGCTCTGTGCTGCATCTATCTGATGTGTTGCAGGGAACTTGTCTTTGCCTTTTAAATTATGACCTTTCTGAAGGCCAAAGCCTTGTCTATAAATTCAACCAGACCTGCCATAGAGAACACCAAATGATACACACACACAAACACACACACACACACACACACACACACACATAAATTCTATAGTGTACTTTGAGAGAAAACACCTTGTAGACTAAGATCATTCTAATATTGAATGCTTGGGTTTCCAGTATTTTTACATAGAAGGCAATGAAAAAACCCCCCTCAAGATTTATGCTCAAATAGTTATGAACAAATTGAACTTTAAATGCCTGAACTTTGCAACCACTGATTTAAAAAATAACAATAATATGGCAGGCTTCAGATTTTTTATATTTTAAATAAGCTTATCAAAATTCTGCTTTAGAGGATGTGTTGCTGTACCGGGGGAGGGACTGACAGATGAAAACTTGCAAGCCACAACCAGCCTGTTGCCTTTTTTGTTGTTGTAAATAAAGTTTTATTGGTGCACAGCTGCACTTATTCATTTAGGAATTGTCTGTGCCCTTTTCATATTATAAGGGCAGAGTTGAGTTTCCACACAGAGATCATGTGATTTACAAAGACAAAAATAATTTGTTTTCTGGCCCTTTACATCTTCTCAGTTCTGTCCTGAACAACATGCAGACAAATGAACATGACAATTTTCCAATAAAGCTCAATTTACAAAAACAGGTCATGGCAGGATTTGGCCAAGCCCTGGCAAATTGGAATATGCAGTCAGACATTAATACCACCTGTGAGACAGAGAAGCAATACTTCACCTCTGAACCTGAATTCGCACACCTGTAAAACAGAGCTATAAAGGCTTAGCTCACATGACTGTTATGAAGATAAAATAAGAAAATGTATAATCAGGAACTAGCGCCTATGAGACAGTCTCTAAGATTTAGCGCTGTTTTATTTAACACTTCATACCCATAGACTACCAGGAATTTACAATTAAAATGTAGAAAAATATCACTTCTACCAAACACCAAAAGAGGTGTTTGCTCAGTAAACTGAGACAGAAAAAATCTTAAAAAATTTAAAAACATGCTGAGTTTATTTAAGGACTTTAGTTTGGCCTTGTATGAATTATACATGGGTAAATGGGGAGAAGAATGAAGTTAAAATGCCATATCATTTCTACATCACAGACTTCTCATTTAACCCTAAGTTTCAAAAAATACACTGTTTTAGATATATTTTATGCTCTTAAATACTCACACATTTAATAACATTTAATAATGTAGTTTACATTGTCTTATATTTCTCTCTGTTCAGAAATGTCTGTCATATCATTAAGTTAACTATTCCTTACAATCACTTTTTTTTAAATATTCATTTATTTATTTTTAGAGAGAGGGGAAGGAAAGGAGAGAGAGAAACATTAATGTGTGGTTGCTTCTCACATGCCCCCTACTGGGGACCTGACCTGGAACCCAGGCATGTGCCCTGACTGGGAATTGAACCAGTGACTGTTTGATTCACAGGCCCGTGTTCAGTCCACTGAGACAATCACTTTTAAAAATTAAGCATCAGGCACCCAAAGCTAGAAAAGCATCTGTATGCATATTTGAAACCAGCGAAAAAGGAAAGTGTTAGATGCATATGATGCCTGTGGTCATTGTAGGAATATTGATGTTGAACCTCATCTATCACAGAATTCTGAATGAATGTGGGGTTGCAGGATATTCTAGTTCCAGTAGGAATAAATAATAATAATAATAATAATAATAATAATAATAATAATAAATAATAGTCCCTTTTATTCATAATCTACTTACTTTCTCTTCTAAGTGTAGTGCTATCTATTTTCTTTACCTCAGTAAAATCAAAAGCATCTGGTGTAAAATGAAGCCTACATTGGAGCATCATGAAACAGACGGGAACACCTTAGGCAAATTTCTGCCTCAGGGTTGAGTCCAAACCTTATTCAGTCGTGTAAACTTGCACAGGAAACCTTGCTTGTCTATTCCTCCACTTCCTTCCCATTTAGAGAGAATAAAATGCCCAGCAAGTGTTACTGTAAATATTGTTAATATAGTAAGTATAAATGACTATAAATTGGTCACTGGATCTCAATAAATTTCATTCCTTTCCCTGCATCTGTAGTATTTGAGACTAAAGGGTATAGAGCTGTGGTTCTCAGTCTGGAATATGGGACAATCAGGGGCGAATGGAGCCTCAGTTCTGATGATCTCATCTTCTTGGAGTTATCTGTTTTACTCAAAAGTTTAACTACAGAGTTTAGTAACACAATTCAGAGGAGAGTTTAAACATTTTCATGTGGAAACAAATAGTCTTCATTTGGAAGAGCAAGTGAAATGAATGGAAACTTGAAAAATAATGTTGAAACTACAAGGAAATTAATGATCTGTTTTGACTAATAGGCAGACTCCCCTCTGTTGTCCTCAGTGGAAAGGATATGTGAGATTCTGGCAGAAATAGTGTGTGATTTGGAGGTTGAAGATGAAAGCTGGTGCCCTGGGCTCTGCTAGCTTCTTGTTCTGAGACACCAATAACTTGCCTAATCTCTTCGCCTCTCAGTTTCTGTATCTGCAAAATGGGAGTTGTGTATATCTACAGAGTGACTTAAGAATAAACAATATTAGATGAAATTGTAACCAGAGAGAATCTCTGAAATTTGTGTGAACAGTAAAACAGTTGAAAGACCCAAGTTTTGTTATCAGTTGTTGAATCCTCCATTTTCCTGGTAAAATGGACTAAGAAGGCAGACTCAAGGGAAGCCTCCTTTCTTTGAGAAGTCTGTTCTCTGCTCGGAGTCATATATTTTCACCTTACTTTAAATACCTTAAGCTTTTTATTTTTAAAGCTGAGTATGGATCAAATTAAATCTCTCTTGATTTCCCCATCTGTAAAATGAAGAAAATAGAAATTACCAATTACCTCAGTGATTGTTCTGAGAATTCAAAGGGCATACTGCATAATGAGATTATCCTGCAGGGGACTTGAAGACTCAGCTCACAAAATTGTAAATCCCTTCCCTTTCCTCCCCTCTTCTATCCTTAACTTGTCTCTTGCAAGTTTCTTCCAACTTGAAAAACAGTCTAGAGCCTAAATTCCATTATAATGGGTTTTGGCTGTAGCCCTGGAAACTTGTTTCTGCGTGACACGGCCTTAAAAAAACCTTTTTGTTCAAAATTATATATTCGCCAATTACTTTGAAGAATTTCCTCTGATTAGCTCTTTCAAGAGGATGTAAAATAAAGGGATTATCGGAAGAACACTAAACAGTTCAATTCAAACCCTTCATAGTGCTAAGAAACAGATCATTTTTCACTGGTTGGGGACTCTGAGTACTTGAAGCTTAAAGTACCATCCCTTTTCACAAAGACATTGGGGACTTTTTTTAAGTTTTCAAAAATTTTTTTTTATGAATGTCATGAACTTTTAGGAACTCTAAAATCCAGCATTTTCAAATTACTAATTAATACAATACTTTATTTGTCCTTTAATTTACATTACATTATGACTAGAGTTTAAATTTGTAAACAGCACCTGCTAACTAACTTTTTACAGACCCAGCTGGATGATGAACTTTTTAGATTTTTGTCCACAGCACACATGTCAATTGAAGATAATTGGCAACAGATTCCATTACACATATTTTTAGAAGTGGTTCCTTGTTTTTTTTTCTCTTCAGGCTAAAATGTATTGAATACTTACTAGATGCTAGGTTTTCTACTAAACCTAAAATACATTTCTAGTATTTTATTATTTGATGTCTCACAACAACCACTGAATAGATATGGTTGTATATTTTCTTTACAGTTTTGCCAAAGGAAATTGAGCTTCAGAAAAGCAATGTTAAAGAAATAAAACTTACATAAGATTGCTCAGAGAGTAAATTATGTAACTCAGTTAAGGTGGGTGACTATAATTTTCCCCTGTACTCCAACCCTTCTTATGTTAAAATTCTTCAATATCTTCCACTATACTTTCCTTCTCCATCCCATAATTCTTACCATTTGAAATATGGAAAATCAGCCCAAATACCACCCCCTCACCAAAATGTGTGGCAATCTGAGGCAAGACAACAAACTGAGTGTCAGGATTTTTATAGGAGAAACCCCATCTCTTTAGTCGAGTCGATGTTTCAGAGGAGGGTGGGAGCTGTGCCATGCATGTCTCCTATAAAGTACATCCAAAGCCCACAAAAAATGAGTTGGCTTCTGGCACCAGAATCTGAAAGGAACTCAGTTTCCAATGAGACCCGCTGCCTTCCAGCCTGAAGCCTCTCCAATTTTGTCTCCTTGAAGGGACAATGGCAGAGAAGATGCTAAGGCTTTTTTCTATACTCTCACAATTACTACCTTTTCAGGTCAGGGTTAGTGAGGCATATAACAAAGAGTAAAATTCATCTCCTTTGGTGTACAGATCAATAAGCTTTAACAAACATGTACAAGTTACACAAATGTGAAGTATTCTCCAGAATCAAAGTTTAGAGCATTCCCATTAGACCCAATGTTTTCTTTTACCCTTTTGTAGTCAACCCCAGTCTCCACTCTGGGCCTGGGAGCTGCTGATCTAACCTCTGTCCCCAGAATTTGGTCTTGACAAAATGTTATATAAACAGAATCATACCTGTGTAGTTTTTTACATGTTGCTTTTTCCATTAAGGAAAATATTTTTTAGATTTATTTAAGTTGTTAATATCTATCAGTAGGAATTCCTTCCTTTTTATTGGAGATGTATTGCATCATATAGATGTAAAACTATTTGACCATTCATTACTTAATTGCCCAGCTGGATTATCAATTTAATATAAAGTGTGTTTAACTCTGTAAGAAAATGTCAAACAGTGTTTTAAACCAATGGTACCTTTTTTGCTTTCCTACAAACAATGAATGCAAATTCCAGTTGATCCACATCCCCATCAGAATTTGATATTATCAGTTATTGTTTTTGTTTTGATTTTTGTTTTTAGTCATTCCTATAGGTATGTAGTGGTGATTTATTGTAATTTTGCATTGCCATAATAACATGGGTCATTTTTTCTCATGTGTTTATTTGCTTTATTTGATGAAATTTCTTTCTTTCTCTTTCTTTCTTTCTTTCTTTCTTTCTTTCTTTCTTTCTTTCTTTCTTTCTTTCTGTTATTTTTTCATTTGTGAGAGTTCTTTACAAGTTCTGGATATAAGTTCTTTATCAAATACATTTGTTGAAAATATTTCCTCTCGGTTTGTATATTGTTTTTTCCCTTTCCTAAACAGTGTCTTTCAAAGAGCAGAGGTTCTTAATTTTGATGATGCACCATGTACTGAGATTGCATTGAATCTATAGATTCTTTTGAGGGAGTATTTATATCATAACAATATTTAATGTAATAGTCATGCATTAAATCTTTGTATGTTGAGCTTGTGTCCTGCTAAACTTACTTATTAGTTCTAACAGCTTTTCTTATAGATGCTGAGATTTTCTACCTAAATAGTCATGTTGTCTGAAAATAAAGATAGTTTTAATTATTTTTCATCTAAATGCCTTTTGTGTCTTTTTCTTGCTTTACTATACTGGCTAGGACTTCAGTATAATATTGAATAGAAGTGAGATGATATATCTCTGACTTATTCCTGATCTTGTCAGGGAAATAATTCAGTCTTTTACCAGTAACTATGAAGTTAGCTGTAGATTCTATGTAATACCTTTATCAGGTTGAGTAAGTTCCTTTCTGATCTTATTTTACTGAGAGTTTTTGTTGTGAATGGATGTTGAATTTAGTTGAATGATTTTTTTTGCATCTATTGAGGTAATCAAATGGTTAGTTTTTATACTATGTTGACAGGTGATTTTTCATTGTTCAGTCCCATTTTTTCATGATGTACTATGCTTTTTGTATATTGTAATATTTAATTTGCTAATATTTTAAGGATTTTTACATTTTTATCTTTGAAGGATATTGGTCTGTGGTTATCTTTCCTTGTAATATCTCAGTCTGTTTTTAGTGTTAGAATACTGTTAGTGTTATAAAATGATTTAGGAGGGGATTTAAACTTTAAAAAATACTAGAAAAATTAAGTTTGAACTCAACTTGAGTTTCCTTTTCTCATTTTTTTGTTTGACTGGTTAATATTTTTACAGCCTCTCTGCCATGATCTAGATTACAAGCCAGAAGAGGAATCAGAAGATAAAAACAAGGAGGTCTTTGCAAGATAATCCATAATTTGACAAAATAACATTTCCAAATGTTGATAATATGTGTAAAAAATAGGAATAAAAAATAGAGGGAATGAAATACTTTGCACTTCATTATTAAAGTGCTGAAGATGAGTATATCCAGCAGTGATTTTATATTTTTTGCCTAAGCAACACGCTGGTGGAAGACTTTGAAGTTTTTGTCAAGACCACTGATAAAAGTATTTACTGTAGCAAAAAGTGACATGACTTATTGAATAAAGCCTGGGGAATTCAGATAAAAACATGCCTCTTTTTTTAAAAATGTGCTTAGCCCTCAGTTATAGTTATCACAATTGAGGAAGGCTCAATCTTGGAAGAAGTTTGGGGGCTTGTATGTGACCTAATATCAGGAAATCCTTTGAAATATTTTGACAAGATTACCTTCATATTTTAGGGAAAATTTTAATGTAGCCCTTGGGAATCAAATTATTTTTCAAAGGCTTCTAAGTTAGTTGCATTTAATTCTCCCCAGAGAAGAAGGAAGAATCATAGAAAGAAGACATATCTCTGACCACAATGGCCATTTGTCTATAAGGATAAATTAGACATTGCTGCCAGGTGCTGATAAGTATTATGAAAATAAAGGAAGCAAAGTTGATGGCCTAGAGTGTTGGGGAGGATGGTATTATGCTATATAAGGCAGTTGGGAAAGGCCTCTATGATAAGATGATGTTTGAGCAGAGATTTCAAAAAGGAGGAAGCAAGCATGCAAACATTTGGCTATCTGGAAGAAGAGCATTCCAGGCAGAAAGATTAGCAAGGCTGAAGGCACTGAGGCAGTAGCATGTTTGGCTTATTTGAGGATCACAAAAAAGATAGCAGAGATGGAGCTAGAGTGAGGATGTATCAGTGGATAGGGCCAGAGAGATACTAGGGACCAGAACATGTAGGTCTTGTAGGCCCGTAGTAAGGACTTGGGATTCTGCTCTCAATGAGATTGGGAGCTTCTGAAGCCAAGGAGTACATGAACTGATTTACATTTCAAAGGGATCCATCTGTCTGCTAAAACAACAACAACAACATAGACTAGCATGCAAGGGTGGGAACTGGGTGATAGGTTACCAGGCTATCACAATAGTTTAGACTAGATATGATTGTGTTCTAGGCCTAGGAAGAAGTGATGAAAAGTGTTTAGCATGTGGATTTATTTAAAAAGTAGAGCCGACTAGGTTCACAGATAAGTTGCTATGGGGTGAGAGAGTATGAGGAATCAAAGATGATTCTAAGGTGTTTGCACTGATAAACTGGGGCAGAAGAATTGCAAATTACTGACATAAGAATGACTGAGGTAGGAACAAGATTCTGGAAGGGTCATCAAGGATTTGGGTTTGGATGTGATAAGGGTGAGATGCCTCTTAGACATCTAAGACTGCTCAATAGCTGCGTATGAAAAGTTAAGGACAAGTTGGGTTGGATTGGATATTTGAATTTGGGAGTCAACTTTATGTAGCTAGAACTAAAGAAAAAGGGAAAATATTAAGCATAAATCTTAGTAAGAGCCCAAATTTGCCTTCATTCATTCCTTGGGCCTTGAAATCCCAACTGTGGCTGAAAATGCCTGGTGAACACGAGCAGATGAGGCTGACACAAATCAGAATGGTCGTCTTTGTGTCTCCTCTTCGAGCTTAGTTTCTTCTGTGGTTTAGCAAAGTCACTTCGTGACTTTGGGCTTTCTTTTTCAGCCCGCAATACAGAGGCCTCTGAGAGTTGTTGTGAATCTAGGTTTATTAATGTTTGCAAAAGTGCTTTCAGGTCCTTTGTTAAGAGGCATTATAGAGAAGCAGAGGGTTATTATTAAGGATGACATTTGCTCATTGTGATTAAAAATGACAAAATGAAATTTCAAGTGCAGAAGTCAACACTGCAAATTAATGTATAAAGGTGTCTTTGCGTATCAACATGCAGCCAAATGAGGTCCATCTGTATTATAGATTTTTCTAGTTTGCTTTTAAATGAGAATTGGTTTTCAAGTGGGGAACTGAATGTAAGCAGACATCGTCAGAGGCCAAAAATATATCATTTCAGCTAATTGCATCCGTTTGTACAATGGCTTTTTTTCCCTCTTTAATTTATCACAGGCTGCAAATGGAGCCCAGAGAAGTATGCACAGAGACTGTGTCCACATGGTTTTATTTACCATTGCACACAGAATTTTATTGGGCTATAAAATGAATGGATTTCAGCTGAGGCAATTAGAACAGTACCTTCTAAGGCCCCTGCACAGATTAGCACATGCCCCTGGGCCCTTCCCTGGAAGAAGCTTGCAATAGGCAGAAAAGAAATGGGGTAGGAGCTTGACAGGAGTGATGGGACACTCTTACTCATATTTCCTCTTTCTGTCTCAGAACTTGCTGTTTGTGACCCCCCAAACTAAGTCACCTGTAGCCTGCATTATAATGAAGGACTGGCTGACACACTTGAGCTGACAAATGTACTTGGCTGACAGTGTCTGAGGGACAACTGAACTTGTTTTTGTATGGAGATTGGGAAGAGAAAAAGAAGACTTTAATTGAAAATTCATTTGCTGAATTTTGAGTGTCTCCCTCTTTAACCTATTAAGGCAATTTTTTTTTCCCAGTGTGTTTCAATCCACAGTTTAGCATAAGTGAAAAAAGCTAGAAGGCACTAGTGTTTCTGAAGTCTTCACCATTTCTTCCAGCACTACCACTTCATGCCCAAATAACCTTGAAAAAGTTTCTTCACTCTCTCACTCTCAGTTGTGGAAACAGTGACTTCAGAATATGATCTTCCTCTCTTGATTTCAGTGTGGCACCAATTCCCTATGTATGAGGAGAAAAGCGTGAGTTGGAGATAGGAACTTCCCCTCCTCACCTCCACCACACATAAGCAGAAGGAAATGACAAATGACTGTGAATCTGTTTAATAATTTTGAGCCTCTCAGTCAGATTAAGAATTAAAAGCAAAGAGTTTCCAGAGATGTGAGAAGAGGAAGTTGGAAAAGAAGGTTTTTTTGTTTTATTTTGATTTTTGAAAAGAGCTATTGCTGAATCTGTAATTCCCACTATGCCTTGGGGAGAGCATGGCTCTGCTACCTCAGAACCATATGACTAGTGAGGCTAAACTCAAGGAGTCACTCAGAGAACAAGCACAGCTGCACACCATGGATTTATATCTGAAAGAACAAAAATAGATTGCGGGATGTGATCTGACTGTATCCTGGATCTCTGTGGGGAAATGTGGGGTTTGGTAGAATATCTGAAAGAGTGTTGTGGTGTAATTGTCCAGGGTGTGTTTGGGCTAAGGATGGCTACATTTCTGAGGACCAGGGAACTACGTGGGGGAGAAAGAGCCTACAGAGAACTGTATTAAGGAGTGCTTGGGACCATTTATGGAAAGCGAAGGAAGGCTAAAGAGACCTCAGCAAACAGAGGAATGAGGTTACCACTGGATGCCCCATCACGGATGAGAAGAGAAGTAAAGAGATAGGAAAGATCTTTTTCAGAAAATCTCTTCAGAGTTCTACCGATGCATTTTTCTAATTCCAGGCAAAAGAGTACCCAAAATAGAGATTCCTGGTTCAGGAAAATGTATGCGTGCCCAGAAATGTCATGTCCTGCTAGAGTTTCACCATCCAGAGGCAAGGTAGATTATCCTTACCAAACTTTAGGAAAATGGTGAGAGATGTGAAAAAGTTGTTTTCTGTCATATTCCATTTATCTTGCTTATTTGATACAAATGTTTTACACGTGGAATGGGGTTGAAGTCAATGCAATTCTATTGAATCAAATAAACATATATTGTGTGCCCTTAATGCACAAAATCCCCAGAGATACAAAGATGAGTAAGGTAACCTTACATACTTACTACCTATTATCCTTGCATGTTGTTATCTTACTTTGTAGACATCTTCTGTCCCTTTGACAGTCTGGGGTGTGTTTTCTAGATTTCTATAGCTTACCCTTCACTTGCTCTGTTCTGTGTTACAGAGGGTTGGCTCTTACAAATTGAATTTCCCAGGCTTCCCATTGGGATGGTGAGTGGCAGGCATTCTGAGAATATTCCAGAATATGGGAAGTATTAGGAGAGAGAGAGAGAGAGAGAGAGAGAGAGAACACCAGAGCCTTTTATGTAAAACTCGCCTTTCTGATTCAACGGAACTTTATAATTTCTGTGAAAACAAAGATTGGCTAATTCATGTGTTCAGGGCTGGCTACATAATTATTAGAACCCAATGCAAGACAAAAATCTGGGAGGGTTTGTTCAAAAAATAGGGAAAAAAAGCTTTTATCTTTCCTCTACAGTCTCACTCTTGTCCTGTCTTGGCGTTTGTTTTCTAATTAATATGGCAATCGCTCTAGTACAGAGATACTAAAGGGGCAAGTATAGATCCTCATAGGTACCAAGGGATGAAGCCTATGACTTAGCAGGCACACATATGTTCTTGCAGCACCAGTGGACTGGATTCCCTGTCCTGCCAGTTGCCAGACCGATGCCTCTGGAAATTGGGCCAGGCATCTACCCACCCCATGGGTTTGATGCCTCAACTTCCAGTAGACAGATTACCCCTCTGCCAAAACACATTACAATAGCTGTGCCAGGATGCACTGGATAGGCTGACCTCTACCAAGGGGCATGGAGAACAGGTGGATGAGAACACATCCTGGGGAGGTGGCTGGAGGTTGGATCACACAAGAGCTGAATCTCTGAGTTCCTAGTGCATACTTCTTTGTCTCTTTGGACTTCTCTTATAAAACACTAATTTAAAGATATAATTATTAAGAATTTCAAGACAGTGAGTGCAGAGCATAAAATTCTGCAGAACCCTTTGAGACTGCAACTGGTCACACAACCTTGAAGTAGGCCCTGTGTGTTGTATGCTCCCCACTGTGCCTCCCCCACTCGTTTACAAATACCAGATTATCAATAGCTGACTATTGGACAAACAGTCCAATAAATGAACATAAGAATGAATGAACAAATAACTGAATAAATGAGTGAGATAACTAACCAATTAATCAGGCTTACTCAATTATCTGTTGCTTCAGTTGAACACCAGAAATAATTGACCAGCAATTAGTTAGCATTTATTCAGTGTCTTCTACAATGGGATACTTTTAATGGCCAATGAGAGAAATATTAGGGTGACAGTGAAAACAATTTGTTGTATTTCCTCAGGGTCCAGCCCAGTGTTCTACAGCACAGGTGTAGGGGAGAGAGTGATATTCTGTTGTATCCTTATGTCAACCGAGGCTCGTGTATCCATAAAACCAGTGAGGATATGGAGCCTTAGAAAAGTCAAGCATATTAATTAAAATTTCTCACTTGTACATGAATATCAGGGATTCTAAATCTGATATATTTTATTACAAAGTCCCGAGGTTTGGCTCTTTCTGCAAATGAATGAATGAATAAGTAAATAAATACATAGAAGCTTTAAAATGATATATGTGTGTACGTGTTTTGACATTGGCATACATAAAGGGTCTTCCAGCTTTTGCACAGCTTTTTCTTTAAAAAAAATTAAATAGATTACAGTGGAAGAATAAATGATATAATGATAAAAATAGCAAAAATCTAAATGGTTTTTTGAAAACCATTATTAGCACTATTTAACATCAACTGAACTCTCAACTTATTTAAACAAAATATTTGAAAGAATCACTAACCTCAGTATGTGCCTGCCTGCCCTCATTTGCTACTTGAGCAGAATTAGAATTTCTTCCATTACTAATTATTTTCTCTCTTTTATCTTTTGAAATCTGGACAAATGATACCTCCAGGGTATTATAAGCAAATTATATACAAATAGTGATGAATAATTCTCTCTGTCATATTTTTTGGACTGTGAGTTCTGCCTGAGATTTCATTGGATGAATTAATTTCACCTAAATACTTTTATAGGAAAGTGCTTTTATAAGAAAAGGAAGATTGTTCATCCCCTACCAGTTCTGATCTCAGTTTTGGATTAGATGTTATAAATGATCAAATGCTGCCACATTTGCTTTTTGATGGAAAAATGGTATTATATCTCTACTGTTTTCTAAAAAGGCCATAGCTTCTATCAAGTCCTAGAAATATTAGAATAAACTATTAGAAAAAAAATGCCAATCACAACATTTTCTCCCTTCCCAGAGTAAGTATTTATTTGGCACAGTTGCTGCACAGGACTTTCTCATGGGTGCAGGACATGGAGTATGAAAGTTGGGATTCTAATTACAATGTGAACCTTCTTTTTAAGGAATCTACAGTTTAGTACATAAGTGTCTATGAGGAGAGCTGTCATGTGATAATGC
This sequence comes from Tonatia bakeri, assembly GCA_004024845.1. Taxonomy (NCBI): domain Eukaryota; kingdom Metazoa; phylum Chordata; class Mammalia; order Chiroptera; family Phyllostomidae; genus Tonatia; species Tonatia bakeri. The sequence goes on from PVIA01001733.1 coordinate 207,085, forward strand.
CATTTTAGTCCATTGTGGTTGCTGTAATAAAATATTATGGCTTGCACACAACAGAATTTTTTTCTTCAAGTTCTGGAGGCTAGAAGTCAAAGATCAGGAATCAGCATGATCAGGTTCTGATGAGAGATGTCTTCCGGGTTGCAGACTGCTCACTTCTTGCTGCATCCTCACGTGGTGGAAGGGATGAGGAAGACTTCTGGGTCTGTCTCATAAGGGCACTAATCTCATTCATGACAATGCCACCATTATGACCTAATCACCTCCCAAAGGCTTCACTTCCATATACCATCATATTAGGGTGGAAGATTTTAACATGAATTTCAGTCTATAGCAAATGGCTTCCCACAGACATGTACAGAAAGAAGCCTAGGAGAATTTAGAAGTCAGAAAGATTGCTTCCAGCTGCCAGATTGGGAGAGACTTTGAATAAATTATGAAAAAGAGACAAAGTAAAAATGCTAGAATTAGGTCATTTTGTTACAGAGCAAGAACAAGGGGGGGCCCGGGACGGTGATACTATTACTGAAAGAGATTCGGGTCCATCTTGTCCACCGCCATAAAGGAAAGATATCTCTCAATGCCAGAGATTTGTGAAAAGGAAAGGAAAACATTTATTTTGTGCTATACAAACTTAAGGCAGTGACCTAATGTCTTTATCAAAATCTTAAAGTCCCTTAAAACACCCACAAATGCACACAGTTCTTCCTTCCCCCTTGCCCAGTATGGGGTACCATATCTCAGGAAAGGAAATAGAAGTCCAGTCTCAGGCAATGTCTGGTTATTCCCAGTAATCCGTGCTTGGCTGGTAGGCCTCTCTCGGTTCTCAGCACCATCAGCTGTGTCGCCGGAATCTCTGCTAAAACCAGGTGACGGTTCCCCCTACTACTACTGTGGGGAAACCCACTCTGGCACAGGTGCGTGGTCCTCTCTCCACTGCTCCAGCCATGTGGTTCTTTCTCCACCAGTCCAGCCATGTGGTCCTCTTTCCACTGCAGGACCACGGGAGTCCCCACTCAGCCAAATCCGCGTGGTTCTCCCCCTTCATGGCTGCCGTGTCTGGGTTTAAATCCCCGCGCCAAACTTCCTCTCCAGCCCTATTTCCGACTCCTCCTACACTTGGCCACACTTGCCCTCAATCTGCTGTCCTTTCTAGCTTTTCTGGTCACCATCATGGGTCTGGGCAAGTGCCACCCCATGTCCTGGAACCAATCTCCTCCGAGCTCCCACCCAAGCTCTGAAACTCAGGGCACCTGCTCCTAGTCACATCTCGGGGAGGAGTTCCTTTCCATCCCCCTAGCCCAGAGCATGGCCATAGCTATTTAGCATATTCAAGCAACCGGCCCAAGGCTATCGGTATGTTAAATGACCATGCCATGGATTAGCTGCAAAGCTGCCCTGCATGTTCTTGCTCTGTGTGCCCCTTCCCCCAACTCACACCTGTAGTGGGGGAGAAGGGGTAAAAAAAAACATCTTAGAATTTCTGGACACCTTGAGTTCTGGGCCCCATTTCAAATGTCCATTTGGGGTCCCCCCCTCTTGGCTGCACCCTGTAACAATTTCTTTGAGTCAAGGAAAATCCCCTTGAAGACTTTGTAAAGCTCATTGTTGGAGGCAGAATATTATCTGTTAGTTGTGTTTGTTTTGGTCTTCAAACTTATGGGAGCACCTGAGGTTGCTGAACAAAGGGCCTGAGAATTCCAAAGTATGTATTTCCAGTCTTCATTTGCTGATTTATGCAAGATTTAGGAAATTGTTTTATTTATAGGCTAGCAAGGTACTATGTGATAGGAGAGTAGTTTATTCATTGTTCATTCAGTCACTTATTCATTCTTTCACTCATATAATCTCTGAAATACATGAATTGGGCATCTATTGTATAAAAGGCACTGAGTTAGATACTGGGGATGGTGTGGACAATGTGGTTAATTGAATTATTGTTCTCATAACACATAATCTACACCTTTGCTACTCTTAGGGTACATGATGGACCAGAGCTTTCAACATCACCTGAGTTTTTGAGAAATGCAGAATCTCTGACTGCCGTAGCTCCACTAAATCAGAATTCACATTTTAACTAGATTCCCAGGGGATTCATACACATGTTAAAAACTGAGAGGTTGGACTTGTAGCCCTAAGTAGAGTCAAGCAGTCTGCAAGCTAAGATATCTTGGTCAAATCCTCAAGAGAACAAGGAAAGCATATATGAGGATATGCAAGGATTTTCTCTATTGAGAAGGGGCTATGGGTTTCAAAAGAAGCTTTACTTAAAATGACTAACTGAAGGGAAGAACTAAATCCCAAATTGAACAAATTTTAACAATAGAGAGACTGACAAAACTGATGAGCTAAGATTTTTTATTTTTACTTTAAATGAGACTGGAGAGAAATTTTAGAGTCCCCGCCAGCAGCCTAATAATTTGGGTCCTTTGAATTAAATATGATTGACCTTTCTTTCCTTGCCAAGAACTTGTCCTTTGTTCATCGCAACTAGTGCAAATGTTATTATTCTTCAGTAACCAGCTTGAATGACACCTTCTTCTTAAGAGTCTTTCTCAATAATTCAGCTAGAACCAATTTTCCTGTCCTTTGATTAGCTTTGGCAATATAACCTGTACCTCTCTATGACATGTATTTCTGTCTTCATGTGCATATGTGCAAGTTCATGACTATTTCTTTCCCAATAGTGCCTTTAAGGAAAACAGTCGCTTGCCCTATCTCTAATAGTTACAGCACATGGCAGAGTATCATGCATACAATAGGTCATCCATTGTGCTTCTGGAATGAATCAAGACACATAAATCACCACTGCATTTGCCTATGTATTAAAATAGGAGATGCAAACACATTAACTATGCTTAGTCAAAAGCCTTGAAAACAAACAAATAATTCATGATTTATATGTCATTAGCAGGAATGGTTTTCTCAGAAAAATCTACCCTGAATACAAACTCATAATTAGTAAGGTCCTGTTCATGGCTGCTTCCTCTTTTAAAAATTCGAAAGATGTTTTTTTCTTTGAAGGCATTGGAACCATCCTCTTCTTTATTGCTATAGTCAGGTCTTGATGTTTATTAGGCATTCTAAGTAAAAATGCCACTCCTCGAAACACACTTTTTGTCAGCTCTGATCACTCTTTATTTAGATTTTCATCCATCTCTGAAGCCTCTTCTGTCACTGGTTTGTGTTATGACATTAGCTACCCTAATGCATGGAATGTACTAGAAAAACTCTGTTGGACTGCATCGCCATCACTAGCCCTTCTACAAGCATATCTCCCCTCCTCTTAGGCTTCCTTCTCTCTCTATCTTCCCCTCTTTCTCTCCAAACAACTATTTAATTCTCTCCAGCCTCTTACATTAAATAATCCCCAATTGGTGTGTCAACAGCCTTTTTATATTCTCTGTTTTGTAATGTTTTCTCAAATATACAGCTTCTCCATTCTTCTTTCATATTTGTAGCTTGTCATGTTACCTGTCTATACAATGATGTGTAAATACTTAGCTAAAGGTGACTTATCTCAGATGTTGCTTCTCCCACAGAGGGAAGAAGAAAATCAGTCTTTAATGAACTCCTTGCTAAAGCAGATTAGCTGTTTGCTTCGGCTAAGATGGATGATGCTATCAACATTATTAAGTCACTGGGTCTGAATTTCTCTCTGTGCAAATCCAGTGTAATAAGTACTATTAAGACCCCTGTCAATCCATCTCACTGATGAATTATAGTGTTTTGCCCGAAACCTAAAATGATACTAGTCCTGATGAAACAGTTTACTTTGTTATCTATTTGGTTTTCTTGCTTCCAAGTGGCTTGACCTTACCATTTGACAATGGGTTTTGTTTCTCAAAGTGTTCATAATGTGCTAGATGACCCCTGGTTTGTCCAGTTACTTTAAAAAATTGAAACACCTCTAGATTAATGAGAAAGTTCTTTTATAATCTCTTATTAAGAAGTTCAATAGGTTTTTTTTTGTTTGTTTTTAGACGTATGTGATGCATCTCTGGCCCATTTTTGTAACTGTCTCTACTGATGGAACACCTCAGGTTAGAAAATTATGTAGAAAGTTCTGGGCTATGATGGCAGGAATGGATGGGATGGACATGCCTTCCTGGAAGATATTGGGAGAATATTTCTCACAAACATAAGGACTTGTTACTGAAACTCTCCAGAGAAAAAGCAACAATCTAGTAAATTTAATCTATGAAACATTGCGGGGGGCATAGGAAGTTGGGAAGGAGAGTCAAAGTAAAGTTTTCAAGGAATATAATAATATGGACTACTGTAGGCTAATGTTTCCTTTACTCACAACAGCATTCTCCTGCTAATTACCCACATAACCCATTTTATTCACCTAAAAAATGAAGTGAAAAATCAAGTGAAAATTTGAAGAAAAAGCTTTTAGCATTTCACTGGCATATGCAGTATTTCATTTTTCTGCTTATGGAGATTTTAGTAAAAGTGTAACATTTTTCTTCTAATATTATGCAGATTTCTTAAGGTTATATTTGTTCCTGGGTGGTTCTGTGTAACTTCTGAGCAAATTTTGCCTTCTGATTTTTTTTTTTTGGTTTGAAACCATTTTAATAATTGGTGACAGCCACTTGTGCAAGGGGTGCTTACTATACTTATTTGCTGACATTCATAAGTTGGAAGGACCCCTGAGTAATTGAAATTGGAATTTGCTTCTTTTGACTTCTGACAAGAGGTAGGGGTTGAATATTTGCAACACAATGTCATTTTTTTTTCATGACAGAAATGTGCTTGTATTAATATTACAAGCACATTTGTAGTGCAGAATTCTCTTATTATTAGAAATATGCTGTGTGGAGAATTAGGACCAAAAAAATATAAATGGAAAGGTAGAGAATTGTTCACTGACTTGTTCCTATATTTACTTGCAAGGAGAAAAAAAAATATTAATAGATACCTGTATTCTTTTATTGTGTTTCCATCCTCAAAGAAATGATGAGCTGTGCGAAGAAAGAAAAAGTTCTCGCCAGTGTTTTATCTGTCATTTATATACAAATGGCTTCTGATTAAAATACATTTTGGTGGCTCTGACTGTGGAGAATTTATCTGTGGAGAAAAAACTTGAAAAGGATAATGTTTTATTGTTTGGTATTATCATGCTACAAGTCAAATTCTTTACAGAGTTCTATACAGGCTATAGAATTGCTAATGTTTCCTTATGTGGCTCACATCTTTACAGGAAAGCTTAATCTAAAGTTCTGCATGCTCTTTTCATCTGTTTTGTGTGTGTGTGTGTGTGTGTGTGTGTGTGTGTGTATTTTACAATTTCTTCTAACAATTTCTCTTTTTCCCTCAGCAAGATTTTCTCTTTTCGAAAGAATTTTAATCTCTTGAGGTCATAAAGCTTTTTGATGCCTCCTGCTATACTTTACGTAAATCAGGTGCATCTTTTCTTGGGTGGGGAGTAGTGGAAAATTGTTCCTTGCCAACCATTACAGAGTAGGAGACTTGAAGGGACAATTACACCAGTACATAAGTCTCTCTAATATAATGACCAGGTAGTTCTGTAGATGCAAAGCAGTCACCCCAGTACCTCATCTGAACAGTGACACAGATTTGATTGGAAGTTTGTACATTCAGTGGGGAGCCATGGTAGGTATGTAATCTAGAACTTTCCTCCTCAAATTGTGGTTCGGGGATCCATAGCAATGACATAACCTGAGGGTGCATTATAAATGCAGAATTCCTAGTCCTCTTCGAACTACTGAATCAGAATGTGCATTTCAACAAGATCCCCAGGTGATTTATATAAGCATTAATATTTGAGAAGCACTGGTCAAGAGATATTTCTTTCCTCCCTCAATACATTTCCAATCATAATATTTATAAACCAGCACTAATGATAGTTATGCAGCAAAAGCCACACTAAGAGCTTCATGTTGCATTGTTTCATTTAATTTTCACCACATACCCAGAAAGTTCCTCTTCCTGTCATCCCTATGTGACAGTTATGGCACACAGGCTGAGAGTGGATCACACAGGGAAGCATTTACTCATAAAGTAACCGAGAAACAGGGTGTTCTCCACATTGGTTTGGACTGTGTGTTTTGAGATGATCAATTTCTTAAAAGATTTGCACAAACTGGACCCTTTAGAAACTGACTTATGAACAAGAATACACTTATCTCCTTATAATGAAAAAAAAAACCTAACTGGCACATGGACCAGAGCATTGGTTGTGGGCATACTCAGATAATCTCTGTTAGATAGCCTGATGAGAAGGCAGAGTAAAAGCAGGAGGTTTTTGTTAGTCTGGAATTAGAATGATGAAAATTGGCTGATGGTAAGAGGGTAAACTGATGATTCTAATGTCTAATGTTATCAATAATGATAACGATGTAGCTATCTCCATTCCGTGGCCATAGATAGGCTAAGAACACTGACAGCTTGGCTTCAATCAATGATGGTACCCCTTCCTCTCAACAGGGTTGGAGTTTGACAACACCTCTTGCCTCTATGATGGATCTTATTCTCGCATAGATCATACCATTTTGTCAGGTTTTAGTGCTCTGGGAAATTTCTCCCTCATCAGGGAAACCATAATTTAATATGAACCACTTTTGAATGTTATATAAAATAACAATTCTAAGTTACTTTTGTTCACTGCATCAGTCTTTATATACTACAAAATTTTATGGGTCTTTTAGCAAACAGAATTAAAGTGTTTATTCTGCGGTAACACTTTTTATTTTCCTTAATAGAAAGAAATGATTAAACTCAAATTCAGTTGCTTGAGAAGTAGATAGAGCTGCATTAACTGAATTCCCAAGCTCCTAATAAAATTCAAGATCTTTTAAAGTGTTCATTCATTTGACAAATAAGAAATAGGTATATTTTTTATACCTATGTGCCCAGCATTGTTTTAGGCACATGGTGTATTAGGTAAGCAAAATATGGAGAAACCCCTGACTTCATAAAAATGAAATTCTCATAAAAGTCTACAGAAAATTTTTTAAAAAGCACAACTAAGAAAATTATGTAATAGGTTAAAATAAGTGATATAGAAAAAGTTAAAAGGAGAGCAAAGAAAGAAGGAGTAAGAGTGCTGGAAGATGCTAGAGAGTATTATGTAGGCTGGTTAGGGTAGACCTAATTAAGAAAGAAAGTATTGAATAAGAAATTGAAGTACCACTAATCTGGCAAATATCTGGGAAAGAGCTTTCTAGTTAAAGACAATAGCTTCAACAAAGGCCTAAAATGGGAGCCACAAAGAATAAAGAATTCAATGTGGTTGGAGTAGGAGAAATTAGTAGACCAAGTAGAACCAAGGGGCGAAATCATGTAGACCTTTGTAGGCTCTGAAAATATTTTGACCTTTACTCTGTATGAAATAAAAGATTGTTGGTGGTTTTGAGCAGAAAAACAACAGAGTTTGACTTACATTTAGAAAGATCACTCTAGATAATGTCTTGGAAATAAATTATATAGAAAGGCAAGAGCAGTATCAGTTAAGCAATTATCATTATAATTTTTTTAAAGATTTTATTTATTTATTTTTAGAGAGAGGGGAAGGGGGGAAGAAACATCAATGTGTGGTTGCCTTTCACATGGCCCCCACTGAGGACCTGACCCACAACCCAGGCATGTGTCCTGACTGGGAATCAAACTGGTGACCCTTTGGTTCACAGCCTGTGCTCAATCCACTGAGCTATGCTAGCCAGGACTCATTATAATTTTTGCATGAGATAATGGTGACCTAGATCAGAGAAGCAGCAGTGGAGACTGGGAGCAGCGTTCAGAGGATGGTGTATTTGGCAGTAGAGCCAGTGTTTTCTGATGGATTGGCTGTGGGGCATAAGAGACAGAGAGCAGTCAAGGTTGACTGCAGGTTTTTGGCCTGAACATTTTCAATGATAGAGTTGTCATCAACTGAGATGAAAAAATGTATGAATGTGAGATATTGTTGCAGGGGAGAAGGATAGATGGAGAATGCAGTTGTGAACATACTGAGTTTGAAATATCTGATGTATATTTAAGTGTAGGTATTAATGGGCAATTGGGTATATGTGTCTGAGACACGAGAGAAAATATGGGCTAAAATTATAAATTTAATATTTAGGAGCATATAGATGGAATGGGCAGCAATTTTCAACCTTTTCCATCATCTCATGGCACACATAAACTAATTCCTCAAATTTTGTGGCACATTAAAAAATATACTTTTTGTTGATTTGACAAAAATATGTACCATTTTGATTCATTCACACTGGACAGCTTTTGTGTTGGCTGTGTGTGTTTTTTTAATTTTAAATTTGACAATTCAAGGGTAAAGAGGTCAGTCTTTCTGACTAAATAGTCAGGTACTGCATGTTTTAAAATTTTTTGCAGCACGCCAATTGAAAATTGCTGACATAGGGAGTGAGTACAAATAGAAAATCAGGAACAACAAAGGAATCAAACCCCCAAGTACCGCAACATTAAAAAAATCATAAAGAGAAGGAACCAGCAGCAGACCCTAAAAAGGAGCAACTGCAAAGCTAAGAAAAGAACTGAGATTGTGTGGTATCCTAGAAGTCAAATGCAGACTGTACATTAAAGGGGAGAGAGGACTTTATGGAGGTGTGCATTACACCTCTGTAAAGTTTCAAAGACGCTATTTCTTTTCTCTTAACCCAGAGAAACCTAGTTTCTCTGTGGATAAGCTACCAAAACCATAGATTTAAAAAAACCCAGCAGTAAACAGCATATAAAGAAGCAAATTGACTGAATTTCAGAAAGTGATGAGCTCTTCATAGGAGAGAAAAGGCCTGCAGTTTTCTTAAAAGGGGGAGAGGAATGGGAAGAGAAAATATATGCCATACACATCAGTTAGGATAAACCAGCTGAACTTCTAACAGACTTTTATTGGCCACATCGCAGGTAAGGTGAGAATCCCGAGGAGCAAAGCTAGGAGCCAGTAAACATCTACTGGCCAACAGTCTCCCATTGGCCTTCATGAAGTGCACAGGTCATGTGCAGAAGACGTAGGACATGGAAGCATAGCTGAGGGGGACCCGGGCTGAAGTGTTAAGGGAGAGCCCAAGGGCAAGGCAGTTATTCTCCAAACGCTAGGAGCATGGTAATAGAGCTGAGAGTAGTCCGTCGGAGGCCCTCTGGGCTTTCAGGGACCAAAGTTTGGACTAGAAGCAGGGTGGAGTACACTTACACCAAAGTCCTCTCAGATACCATAGAGCGTGATCCAACATCTGGTTGAAACACAGGAAGACTGAGAAAGATTTTCCAAGGTGCAGACCACGGGCGACAGGACTGGAAAGAAAAGAACATTCTATGGGGCCCTAGAAGCTGGCAGCCTGATTATAAAGCAGAAGGAGATTTCTCACTGTTTGGGATGATGGAAGGGGACAAGAGTTTCCTGGGATGTCACCCATGCCTTACCGGAAGGAAGAGCTCTGACCCTACCACTAAGTTATTTTCTAAAAATATTAAAATCTGCAACAGAAACCAGACCCAGCATAACTATAGTTAAGATGGACTCAGACACCCACTTCGGATTCTGACAGAAGAAAGGGTATGCCCCTTTCTGGAGGTGGGGATTACTCACTTTAGTCTCTAATATTATTTTTGGGGCACATTAGAGTATAAAATAAACTCTGAGACATACAGAAAAGCAAAAATATGTGGCTCACAGGCCTCTGAGGAAATAGTAAATAGAAGTACATACACAGATAGTTAAGAAATTGTAATTATCAGAAAGGAACTTTTAACACAACTGTGGAAAATACTCTAAGAATCTACGGAAAAAAGAAAACATGCGTAAAGAGATGGAGTATTTTTCCAGACATATAAAAACTATACAAAAGAATAAAACAAAAATGTAAGAATTGAAAAAATGATTTTAAAAAACCCCTAAAGAATTCACCAGGTGAACCTAACAGCAGAGAGACTGAGAGGATCAGTGTAGGTGAAAGATGGGTCAATAGTGTACATTTGTAGAAACACTAAAAATGGTGGTGGTAGGGGGAGTGAAGAAAATAGAACAGAATAACTCTGTCGGAAAATATCAAATACTCTAGCTTGCAGTTGAAGTCCCAGTAAGACAGTAAAAGAGAATGAGGCAAAATATATATATATATATATATATATATATATATATATATATATATATATATATATCAGTCTAGAGAAAGAGGGAGAGAGAAAATTGTCTTTTCTGTTATATATAATGCTAGTCGCATTTTGACAACTAAGGTGTGAGCTACATGTATACACAATGGGGGTCTCTTTAGGAGCTTTTTTCCCTGGTTAAAATGCCTATTTATGACATGTATTAGCTTCAGATTAATAAGTATTAATAAGGATAAACCTTACTAAGAATATGTATGGTCTAATGCAAGCCCCCCAAATAGAATTGATGCTCCAAGTTTTGTCCTATAAGTAATGGGTATATGAACAAAACTGCTACACCAGCAAGCTGGCTCTTTTGTAGCTAAAATGTATCATTCTACTTTCACTCTTATATGGCTGTTTTCTGCTGTGTTTTTCCTCAGAGATTTGAAAAATTCTGCCCCATGTCTGGTAGGGAGACAGTGTTAACAGATTCAAAATTCATACCAGGATAGCATGTCCAAGGAATATCCTGCAATGGAGTCAGCCTCCAGAGTGTTACAGAGGAGCTTATTATCCTGTTTTCCGTATCTGATATAATCTAGGCCTTGAGAAACTAAGTGTCAGAGTGTTTAGAGCTAATACATTCCATGAAGGAAGCATAGTGCTGTTGTAGTTTGAAGCGTTTGGAACACTGTGTTTGGACCATCCCATTTCTTCCCACTTTCCCCTCCAGGACCATAAAGACTATTAAGCTGAGAAATAAGGCTGTCTGATGATTGCACCTCATGATGGGAACATCTGGCAGCATAGGTCAAGAGGGCAGATTCATTTCTAAAAATTGAAAAACAGAAAATAAAGACTTTTATTTTTTTAGTGTAGGTATTATGTCCAGAGTAAAAAAAAATGTAAGAACTTCACATGTGAGAACTCTCACGTAAAGAATTGTAAGAACTCTACACTTTATATGTGAGATGGAAAGACTGTCCACCCCTTTGGTTATGTTCCTAAAATGAGACCCCCATCTTTGAATAACCATAGTGTTTTTAATGCTATATTAGCTGGCAAAATTGCATGTGTACTTTTGTAAATACATTTCAAAATATTTTTCATGAAGACTATTTTTTAATTGACTGACAGTGTATAGTAAGACTACATTACAACTCCAGTAGACATGTTTTCTGAATAACTTTAATACCATCTAAACTCAATGGCTTCAACAAGTCTTAAAGAATTCAGCATTTATGGGTATTGTCATTGAAGTTAATAACATGCATTTTATCCTGTACTCCTTCAGTTTTACTTTTATGTAGGGTTGAAATGAATTAAATAGTACTGGTCTTAATTATTTTCAAATTTAGTCATGCCATTTTTTATACCTATTCTGATGACACATAAGGAATATGTCATCAAAGATAATAAACATATGTTTAATTGTAATGTAATGAAATAGTAGCCTTTATCAAATGTTAACTCTGGGTTAGAAATATGCCAAATATTTGAAAACATGCAATTACTTAATGTGCACAATAATCCTGCGATATGGTTGTAAATTTAACCAGTGAAGAAACTGAGGCTTGAAGAGTTTTAAAAAACTTGCTAAGGGAACATAGCTCTAAAAAGCCATAAAGAAACCCAAAGCATGGGGTGTCTAATCCAGCAATTTTCAAGCTTTATCGTCTCATGGCACACATAAACTAATCACTAAAATCCTGCGGCACACCAAAAAATATGTATTTTGCCGATCTGACAAAAAAATAGATATAATTTCGATTCCTTCACACTAGATGGCCATTATTGTCATTTTTTAATTTTACATTTCTAAATTTTACAATCTAAGGGAAAAGAGGCCAGTGCCCCTGAATAAATAATCAGGTATTTCAAGTTTTAAAAATTCTTGTAGCACATTGTTGTGCCTCGGCACAGCGACTGAAAATCTCAAATCTCATCTAAAAGGCCATGTCCCTCGCCAGTAAAACGCGGTGCCCTGCCCCACAGCCACTGCCGCCTCTGCCCTGCCCACATAGTGGGCAGGGCTCTACCGTCCCTGTGGGGAGTGAGTACTAAGTCAGTTATATTCACTCATCTATTTTTCTTTTTCCAAAGTTTGCTTGTCAACTCCAGTTTATCATTGCCTCCTCTCCCATTCTCTTTCTTAAATCTTAGAGGAGTTTCAGAGGATAGTGGTTATAGTGCTGTGTGAAATATGCCATTGGTAGCCAGAGGTCTTTAGTCATTTCAAAAAATAAATGTCGACCCTCTTGTTTGAGGAAGAATGCATGTGCACCAATAATTTCAAGTTAGTAAATAAAGACAATATACTCATATACTAGATTTACTTTTACTGTAGTTTTTATTAGTAGACTAAATACAGTATTTATTTTGCATTATATATTTAAACATGCATTTATTCATTTATTTAAGAGGAGAATGAACCAGAGAATTCCAATAACAAGCACACATAATTTGTTAGACTTCCTTTCTCTATACCTTTGTCTAATTCCATTTCTTAACTTGAAATATTGGGTAACCTAATCTGTACATTATCGCTATCAACTTTATAAATAATTAAAGAATTCTAGCCATTACAATTTCAAAAGTATAGCTTTATATTTTGGAAGAGGATTCTAATGAGCAGGAGTGATTACTCAGGGGTCAGCCTATGATATTTTGGTGGTAATGTAGAATCTCTTCATTTGAAATTTAGTTGACCAAATGCTGAGCTACAGAAAAATTTACATGAACTTTATATCAAATGGTAAAGTCTCCTGAGGGTTCAGTAACCAAAATATTCCCTACTGAGGACTTGTTCAGACAGTTTTCATGCTGGCAAATGTTTTTTCTGAAATCAATGTCCTTCACAAATAGAAGCCCACTGTTTTTCTTGTCATTATCACTGATTGTTTCCTCCCTGGAGTATGTGGTTCAGATAATGTCCTTGTGGTTGATGCTTCCAAAATAATTTTTCTTCTGATTTCCATACAGACATTTGAAAAGTCTGTCTCTACCTCCATTTCCACTTCAGCTCCCTCTGCAATCCAATTCCAGCCATTTGGGAAGCATCTCCAAGGTGTCTTCAAGACCATCATTTTAGTTCATAGAGGAGTCAAGTCATAGGTGCTTTGGTCTTCAATTCAAATCTATATGCTATGAAAGAGAGAGCAAGAACTATAGTAAGTGTGGAAATAAAGGATATTAAAAATAAATAATAACAGATGATAATTCCAGGCATGGACTTCTGCCTGGGAATCAGTGTCAGAGAGGCAAATGAACTGATGCTCTTTTTTTTTTTTTAAATTTTATTTTAATGATTGTTCAAGTACAGTTTTCTCCCCTTTACTCCCAATTCAGCCCACCCACCCTTCCCTCCCAACTTCCCTTCCGTTACCACCCTCCCCCTAGTTTTTATCCATGCGTCTTTTAATTTTGTTCCTGTAAACCCTTCCCCTTTTCCCCTGAAATTCCCTTTTTCTCCTCTGGTCACTTTCTGCCTGTCCTCTATTGCAGTGTCTTTGCTTGTTTCTTTGTTTTGTTGTTTAGGTTCCTGTTAAAGGTGAAATCATATGGTATTTATCTTTCACTGCCTGGCTTATTTCACTTAGCATAATGCTTTCCAGTTGATGAGATGCTCTTAGCTGAATCAGATGATACTCTCAGGGAAATCTTTGGAAAGGGCGTATGAATGACTTTAAGGGATTCTCTGCCTTTAAAAATCAAACAAGGAAGAAATCCCACATCTTCTAGGTAGCCATGAAAGTGGGTTGATCTTTTTTAAGAAATAAAGTTTTTTAAGAGTTTATTTATTTATTCTTAGAGAGACAGGTAGGGAGGGAGAAAGGGAGAGAGACACCAACATGCAAGAGAAACATCTATCATTCGCCTCTCCTAAGCCCTCCCCTTCCAACTGGGGACCTGGCCCATAAGCTAGGCATGTGCCCTACCTGGAGTCAAACAGGTGATGTTTTGGTTTGCAGGTTGGTGCTCAATCCACTGAGCCACACCAGCCAGGGCTAGAGTGGGTGAATCTTTGAGAAATAGAAGCTAAAAAGAGAGAAATTAATGTTATCTTCATAATTATACACACAAAATCATGTATAGTGCTCGGTATTACAGAACTAAAATCCAAGACAATAAACAGGAAAATCCACCAAGTTGTAAAGAAATATTTAAATTCTGAAATAAAATTTCTAAACAAATATATTTTATGAATGATTAGATTAATTTTCAAAGGTGATATTGACATAATAAAATTTTTACTTGTTATGTCAAGTTTAAAATCAAACATCTTTATAAAAGAAAGTTTTCAAAAAAGGCAAAATCATGAATTTCTTATATTAAAATCAAAATATGTTAAATATTTTATTTAAGTCATGAACTGGGTACCAAGCAGATGCCAAAACTTGTTCAAAGGAGAATCAAAATGTTAGATGTGTTTATAGATCAGAAATATTAAAACAAATGAACAAATGCAGTCAAATGTGGTTTTGCCCCTTGGGGAGAGGGACAGTGAGAGGAGGGCTGTTCCTTCACCAGAAAGAATTCAGTTACATATCTGTAGACAAGAATTATTTTGCATTGCAATTAGTTATTATCATTATTATTATGTTTTAGCCTCTGAAAATTGATTTTCACTGCTGGGCAAGTTTATCGCACCCTGCACTGTGTGGTTCTGTAATGTCAGTGACACAGCGGCTGGCAATAATTTTTTTTTTTTAATCCTACAAGAATTGGCAGCTCTATCCCATAAATTGTTAAATAGAGAAAACTGGAAAGAGGTGTTTTTTGGAGGAGAATGGAGTGGTCATCAATATTAATACAAAATATTTTACTCTTAAAGATAAAAGATAAACATGTCAGAATATTAATCTGAAAGAGAGAGAGTGCAGGATTGTTTTCTTCCCCCAAGGAAATGCTTGTCACCATGAACAACTGTTAAGACTCAGACCCTAGAATGAGGTTATTTTTTAGGATCTGTAACTGGAATATTCAGGTACACCACAGACATTTTTATTTCCTGAACAGTGCTGCATGACATATAACTATTTTTGAGAGGGTGGCCGAGCTTGAAATTCTGTTGTATATAAGTAAAATGGGTGCAGAAGTGGAACTTCCTAACCCTCAAGTCTCCAGTGAATTTCCAAACAGTGAATTGTTCCTCAGGATGGATTGTATTATGGCCTCTTGACACTGCTCTTTATGATTCTACAGAAAGTATGGTTAGAATGGTGCTGCTGCAGGTCAAGGGACTTACAGGCTTACATAATGCCAAATGATGAAATAATGAGTGATGTATATATTTTTAAATGTGGTCTTTCAAAATTTCCAAAAGAATGGAGGAAATCTAGCCTTGACTACTGAATTCTGTGCTAGCTCTGTGAGATAAAGCAATTCACTCAAGTTTTCCTATCCTTAGTTCATTCATCTCCAAATGGTGGGTGGTTGTGTTGAATGAATGAGCTCACTTCAGCTTCTAATAGCCATAGATGACAGAGTTCACAGTCTGGCACGTCTGCATCTAATAGGGGGCAGGTGTTAGCATGCAGGTTCCTATGCCCTTACTCTGATCTAACAAAGAAAATTGGAAGTGGAGGTTGTTGTAATTCAGGAATTTGAATTTAAAAAAAAGAAAAGCAGTTCAGATGATCCATAAGCACATTTATGCCCAAGAACTACTTTCCGTGTTATCAGGGTTCCCCAGTGTTGGATATGAAGATATTTAATTCTTATGTAGACTTGAGAAATATTGTATGAAGGAAACACCAAGACTTTTAAAACAGTAGCAGCAATAAGAAACTTGACCCATTTGTTCTGACCTCCTTTCTTCAGATACTGAAGTTGTAATGATTACAGACAAAACCTTGCTCACATAGCCCTGGCTGGTGTGGCTCAGTGGATTGAACGTCAGCCTGCAAACTGAAGGGTTGCCAGTTTGATTCCCAATCAAAGCACATGCGTGAGTTGTGGGCCAGGACCCCAGGAGGGAGTGCTCAAGAGACAACCACACATTGATGTTTCTCTCCTCTTTCTCCCTCCCTTCCCCTGTCTAAAAATAAATAAATAAAATCTTAAAAAAAAAACCTTGTTCACATAATTTTTGTCAAGTTCAGATCTTACAGCATTTAAAGTACTCCAACATCCGCATTGTTTTGGCATTTCTGTTCCTTCATCTATCATCCTATCAAATATTACGAGAAACAGAGCAGTAACTGAGCCAGACAATGAAATATTGGTGTGTGCTTGGTGTGAAGAAAATGTCGTCATATATATGTATGAGGCACACATAAACCCACATAATTGTATAAAGATGTGGATTGCTCCTCATATTTCCAGCCATATTCCTGCACTGTGCTTAGTGTTAGTTTTTATCTGATCTCATGTGTATAAGATATGTGCTAAAAAAATTGAGAGATCCTGAGTTCTGCTTCCCGGGAAGAAGTATCGCAAGACATTTTGACATTTGAAGTTCTTTGAGTTGATATCTTTGAAACATTTCTGTGAGGTGGGCAGCACAGCCACTACCATCCCCATTTGACCAATGAAGAATTTTAGTGCCAATAAACTTGTTCAGTCTGATACTGTGATAAAATAGAATTAAATCAGGAATCATTTTCAAGTCTTTTGGCTTAGATTGTAGCTCTCTTCTATACCCTCTTCATGCCACAGGTCAGAAGTTTTTCTGTAGTTTTCTTTAGTCTTCTTAAAATCAAAAACCTCTGTGTGCTCAGAGAGAGGAAAGCAAAAGTTTATCACAGACTTTATTGATAAACATTTATTCACATCTCCCCATTCTGTTGGCTGCTATACTGATCACATGGTATAAAATTTCTGGCAGAAAATAGACTGCAGCAAATTCATTGAAGGGATCCCAGAGAGAGGGGAAGCAGTAATGAGACCTGTATTTACTTAGAAAAGTGCTAGTTCTACTTTCAAAAATAAGAAGTAGCTCTTTAGTGTATTTTCTAGTCCCTATTCCATCTGCCACTGCTTCAGTTTGGGATCTGTTCTGTTTTTACACTTGATCTTAGCCAAAAGGCCGAGAAGCAATCTGTTTAGTTTTTATCTGACACATAGTAGGTACCAGAAAATAAAAATTTATTGAAAGAAGATATGTCTAATTAGTTTTGGCCTCCTTTCTTTTTGAAAAAGGGTTAGAAGTAGCCGCACCAGGACTTGAACTGTGGTTTGAGGAATTCAGAGTCCAACTGTTTAACCACCACCCTATGCTGTTCCCAAGATCATTAGCTATTTTTACAGCCAACCTAGTAGATTTAAGAGGCTGGCGTCTGCAGCATCAGCAAGGGGCTCTTTAACAGTTAAGATTTATTAATTGTAAAATGCAGCTTTTTACAATCTCTGTGCTCATTTGGCTACCATACCAAAATCTTCTAGACAAGAAAATTACCCTCTGCAATGAGGTTTTTACTAAGATCCTGGTACTTTCTGAACATTTAGCTGCTGCTTATTATTTTGTTTGGACCATGAGCTCACAAAGAGAAATCTTTAGGCACTGAAGATTCAACCCCATGAGGACACTGGCATGGCCCTAGATGTGGCTTGAGGAGTCGTCCAGCTCTGTGCCTGGGGCTCTTTCAGAAACTCTTCAATCACTCCTTTGGGGAAAGGAAGGCTGTTTAAAATTCCTTTGTAATCTGCAGCCTTCTCAGTAGGAGATCAGCCTATGGAGATTAGTGAAAAGCAAGCCAGTCAAGCCACTTTCATTTCCTTTATTCAGCCAGGTCACCTACTAGCTGTGATTGGCGAGGGATGTTGTGTAATTATAACAAGTCCCTATTGAACTTCAGCACTGTTATTAATTAAAGACACTAATATTTTACCAGAAACTTCGCTGACCGCCAACCACCCCTTAGCCACAACTTTGGTTTCTAAAAGGGCTCAAAGTCATTAGGATTTGAAAAACATCATTTTTAGTTACACAAAATCATATATATAAATCAACCTAATAAAGATGATTTTGGGATAAGGATTTCCAGACAGATCCAGAAAGAAAACCTGTGTCTGAATCACTCTTTGTCCCTTGGCACGTGTGTGTTTATTCATTTATTTTTGCAATATAAACCTCAATGAGTCTTAGTAATGCACACAGACACCCAGCTAAAGACTTTTTGTGGATTGTTTTGGTCATTCAACTAAATTTTGGCCAGTGAATTTTGAGTATAAGTAGTACATACAACTTGCTTATCACTTCTCTAAAGAGGAAGCAGGTAGCTCTACATTCTCTTTTTCACATCCTGTGGACTAATCTCAACATGGTGCAGATGAGCCAGCTATAACTGAGAGGAGGAGGGCAATACCCTCAGTTATAGTGGGTGATGAAAGAAGTCTGGGTGTCTGGATACCAGGTATTGCAGAACTTCCTTTTGCATGTCCTCCTACTTCTGGACTATTATTTTGAAAGAGAATAAATTTACCCTTTGTTAGAGATTCTGTAATTTGGGGGCTATTGCTAGAGAAGCTTAGTTTATTCAAACACAAAGTCTTTTTCTACAGGCCTAAATCTACAGTCCCTTTTATTGACTTAAGTTGGTCTTGGTCTGAGAATTACCAAATATCCAAGATCATTGGATCACAATTGAATCAAAAACTGGAGTATCTAAAGAATGTCAAAGAAAATTTTTGGAAACTAGTGTGGCCAAGTGGTAAAACATGTCATGGCACCAGACATGGTGGTCCTTTAAGATTATAACTGAGCCGAAAAAGTCCTATTGCTTACTGATGCTGTAGCCATTGTCATACTGCGATGCATTGCAATTGCCAAGAGTATTCAGTACAGTAACGTGTTGTACAGGTTTGTAGACTAGGAGCAACAAACAATACCCTATAGCTTAGGTGTGTAGTAGGCTATACCATCTAGGTTTGTGTAAGTGCACTCCATGATGTTCCCACAACAAAATCACACTGCCACACACATCTAGTATATGCCAGAGTGGTGCATGACTGTGCTACAGATCTTGGGCTTTACTGAACTTCACTTGTCTCATCTGTGAAACAATGACAATAATACATTCCTTACAGTATTGTACAATGCTAGTTTTTTTATCCCAGGTTTTCTTATTGTAGTCAGACCATACATTGTGGTATAGAGAAGGAAGGGTTTTTTTCTTTCTCTTTTAAATATTGTTAGTTAATTAATCGGAACTTTTCTGTGGTTTTAATGGCTGATGAATTAAGAGTCTGAGCTTAAAGCAGGCACTGGCCACTCCCTTCTCAGCAGCTCCTTCTCATCTCTCACTTTGTGAAGACAAAACTCTGGAGGAGTATAGAAAGGGGGAGGGAACTGGCAGTATAAATATCACTCTTCTGATGGTTGGCATCACAGTTATCAAGAGCACTTTTAATAAAAATCATTCCCAAAAGGCCCAAAAGCAAATGAAAATGGCACAGACTAGTGCTCTGTCTGTGACACAATCTATACCTTTCAACTTATTGTCAGGCTTGTTGACAAGGTTAGTCAGTGTTGATCAGAGCTAACGGTAGTTTAGTTGACATCTCCCTGTACTTTAGTTTTTAATTGAAGAAAGACTTTATAATCTAGTCACTCTTCATTCTCTTTGATCCAAGAATCCCTGGGGAAGGAAGGTCAACCTTGAATCCATCTGAGGGAATGTGATTCATCTAGGATGGGTCACTGTCTTGATGAAGAAGAGAAAATAGGAAATTATATTGCAGCACACAACTTTTGATGACATACTGCAATATGATCCTTTTGTGTGAGGAAGAGCATGGGACAGTTGGGTAACTCCACTCTGGGGTCAAACCAAACTTAGTTCGAATCCTTGCTCTATCATTTACTAAGACTAAAGCTCTTCAAAAATGTCTGCACTTCAGTTTCTTCATTTTTAAAATAGATGATGATAATGTCTCTATATCAAAGAGAGTTTTACTTGGAAGATTGTTGTAGCATAGGTTAAAGATTCAGTGTGGGCAAAGCATCTGAAATGTGGTAGACACTCAAAGAATAGCTATTGTCTTTTGGAGCCATTTGTAATTGAGGCACTTCTCATTTTTAAAAATTTGTTAGAAATGTCTTACAGAGGTAAACTCACACTCAGTCTGAGCAAATGAGATTCATCCACTGCAAAAATAAATTCAAGAAACTTTCCAAAACCAAATGTAAATGGTTGGTTTTATTGCCTATAATTTTGAGGTGTTAGTACTTCTGCTCTCTTTCACTGATATAAACATATGTATCTACATTTTTTTCTAACCTGTGGAATCATACTACTTACCTGCTATTTCTATGTAAGAGATGGTACTTTAAATTCTAATTCATTCATTTATGTATAAATAACATGCAAGATAATGGAGAAATTTTTGGCATAAACTGTGTGTTGGGTAACTTGAAACCCATTTCCAGTGCCTCCTCACTTCCTTTGATTGCTAGAAAATTTGAACTGGATTAAAAGCCTTCCTTGAAGTTCAGGGTATCATGTGACAATTTGTGAATAATATATTCTGATAAGTAATATGTAAGTAGAAATCTGCCAAAATGTTTGGGGAAACATCCATTTTTAAGAACAGAAAAGGAGGGTAGGATATAAAAAGTGTGTGAAGCTTTCCCCCTGCCCTCTTCTTTCTTTCTGACATATGATCAGTGCTTAGAAATGGAGCAGGCATCCTACAACTCAATAGGTTGAAAATAATGGAGCAAAAATATGGAAAGGACTAGAGTTTTGATGTCATCATTGAACAGCTAAATCAATGCTTCAGCTATTTATTTCACTTTCAACAAATATTTATTAGGCATTTATGTGTTACAGTCATACTCTTTTAGCTTTTAGAAATATAGCAGTGAAAACAATGAACAAAAGTTTCTGCTCTTATGAATCTTTAATGTGAGAAGAGAGATGGAAAACAAATTCCTGGTGGGGGGCGGTATGTCTGTCTGGTATATCAAAAAGATAAATTCTAAGGAGAAAAATAAAGCAGGGAAAAGAGAGGGCTAGAAAGTGCCAGGTTGTGGATATTTTACTGCTGAGAGACCCATGGGAGCATCAGAATACGAAAAAGGAGAGGTGACTCGAGTTCTGGACTTCGTGTTATGCATTATAAATTAACACTGTGAAGGCAGATAGTGTTGGTGAATGTTGGGGTGAGAAGGACTTGCTATGAGCAAGCAGAATTTCAGGGACCCTATTCCTCCATGATGATGGTGATGAAGAGGCTGGGGAAGGTGTGGCCTTATTCAGAGACATAGACCTGGAGAGTTGGTAGGTCTTCTCCTGATTCCAGTAAATGAATGTTAAGCAGGTTCACTTACTGCTGTGCCATTTGCTATTATGAAAAATTGGCCAGTATTTGTATGAGGCATAGAACATTGGATGTTCTGTTACGTGCAGCTGGAAATATCCCTAACTGAAAGAGATATAACAGGAAGAAGAAATGGATATTTACTGAGCATGTAGGAAGTATCAAACACAAGGCTAGTCCATATACATGTCACTACTTTTGGTTTTCACAATAGCCCTGTGGGGTATATACTTTTACTATTATTTTATAGCTGAGAAAAGTTAAAAATTCACTCCAGTTTATAAGTCATTAAGTGGTAGGCTGAATTCAAATGTAGATATTTATTTCTAAAAAGCATCCCTGGCCACTTTCTTATTTACAATAAATAATAATAATAATAATAATAATAATAATAATAATAATGTATTTTCTATGTGTCAAGTATTTTATTAGACAATGAGTTGAGGAGTAGTATGATAAATAAAACAATGTTAATTCTCAAGGAAATCTCTTAGTGGTGATGAGGACAGATATCAATATCACTTAAAAAACTCAGTTTAGTTAATTTAAACATTTATAGAGCACCCGTTGTGTTCCAGAACCTGTATAAGGCCCCAAACTGATTCATAGAAGACTGTGTCCCAGTCCATGACTGCTTCATTCATCCATTGTGAAAGTTAAGCCCTCAGAAAGGTTTCAGGTATCTCTTAAAGAGGTCAGTGCAAAGCATGAAGAGACCATGGAGGAGGGCCTGGGTGGTAGAGAATGAAAAGGCAGAGAAGGTACTGGTATTCCTGGCAGAGAAAAGTCATGTGAATAGATGTTGAAGAATGAAAGGCCATGGAAGTTTAAAGCCAGATGCTCCAAGGTGAAAGGTGAAAAATAAATTGGAAAGATAGCTGGGCTCCAATAGCAAAGATCATATGGATCAATTTGGATAGTTTGGGTTTCCTCCTGTAGGCAAAAGTTTTGAACTGGTGAGTTACTGTGGTTTTACAAAGGTGGCTGGTATAGATGCAGAAGGGAGACACATGTGACCCTTTTTACCTGCTTGCACCTTGAAACCCCTCTTTTTTGTGTAATTCAAAACATTGTTGTTAGATAGCCAATCATTTTGTTTATTATTCTACTCAGAGACGCAAGTTTCTCTCTCATGGGATGAAGTAAGTTCTGTCCCTTATTAAACACTGATAAAATGTCATCACACACTTCAGGTTTCAATCTTATATGACCTCTGAAACCATTTAAAGTCATTCCCTTTATTCCGAGAAAAAGATTCAGTTAGTTATTTCCAGGTGAATAAAGGGCCAATCAGAATGTTTAGGGAGCAAAAGACCAGAATCACCATTCCTTGTGTACAAATGTTTCACGCTCAATTTGGGCAGTTCCTATATTACACTGTAGTGATTTTTCTCCCAAATGTAAGAGTATAATGAATGCATGATATGTTTGGCTACAGCAGTAAAATGCAGTATGTTCAGTGTATTATATTGCCTTTTGTTATAAAAAAAATAAACAAGATAAAAACAAAAGCAAACTCAGACACCTGAAAATATCCAGGCTTCCGACACCAGTTTCTTCCCCGCCAGGTGATTTTCCCAGGCCCTGGCTCGGCTGGGATTTGCCACCATCCTGTGCCTCCTTTTACGAGCCTCAGGATTGCTTTATCGTTGCAGCACTTGGCAAAATACTTCTCTTTCACAAGTAATCCAGATCCGTCAAGCTGTCTAGTTCTACTACATCAGTCACCACTTGGTAGTTCATTTGGTGACAGTGACTGCCAATAAAATAATGCTATAAAATATTCCAGTGTGAGGAGGCTAATTCAGTGTAGGTTAATAAAGCTGCCGTGATTCATCTTGCCACACAGCATGCTTTTAATACAGGGCCCCTTTTAGGTGGATGTGCGAAATCACACTGAGGTTAGCTGCAATTTATGCTGTACGTACGTAAGGGTTTACTTAATTTATATATTTACTTTTTTCCAGACCTACATTTGAAGTAAGTACATCTCCCCGGGATGATGGAATATATATATCCAGGGGTGAATTCTGAACGGGTTCGTGAACTCGGGTAATAAAACAGAGGTAAAGAGGCAAAAATGACAGCCCCGGGGGCTGCTTTATTATGCCTTCTCTCTGAATCTATGCAAAGCAGAAATGGTACCCAAACCCTTGTAGAGAGTAGTTAAGCAGGCTTTTTGAGAGCTCTACTCATGAGTATTTTAATGACCTCTGTTCAAGCCAAGAGCAATAAATGTCTCAGAAAGAGGCTGCTAATTGAAAAGACCAGCGATTTCAGAGGGATTAATATCACTGTCAGATCCGGCTTGCTTTCTCTCCCTTTTAATTTAGCCTTCTGTTTTAATTTGCAAACAGCTATGCAGATTGGAGTCTAGAAGATGGGAGCAGGAGCGGCAAATAAAATACCTCTGTGGCACGGTGGACCACAGTTACAATGCTAGTCGGAGCTCTGCCATTATTTCCCTCATCTCTGAACTGGGTATTTTAGTGTCTTTTATAATACTTAAAATGTTACTTGGAGATTCTTTGTCTAATCAATGATAAATTGCTCCATAAAGTATGCATAAAATTTAAATACAGTGACTAAGTAAAGATAAAAGAAATAGATGTAATGTAGAATATTCTTAATAAAAATTTTACAATGTAGTATATTTAGTTTCACCAGCCTGGATGACAAAAATGTTTGGATCACTTTTGTTATTTTAGTTAATTACATGAGCTCTCACAGGCTCCATTAACAAATAATCATATGCTTAAGACCTTCCTACCTTTTCCAATTCTTAAATTTATTTCAGAATGTTATTTAAACCCTAGTTTTTAATTCCGCCTAGGTGCAGGGGCTAGAGAGTTGGAGAGCTGAGCAGATTTACCCCACCATGGGTTCTGCTGCTGCAGCAACATGGGGTCACTGCTGACATTGCATCTTGCACAGCCCAGCGAATGGTCACCACTGCAACAATTCCTTACTCATGCAGATTCTTATACGAGCTGCAGTGGTGTCTATACTAGGGCTACCAAGTATAGATCTACACTCATAGGCAAGGCCAATGTTTGCATGTGTACCACCAAAAGAACTCTGTGCAAATGAACTTTCACCTGCTGCTTGCACACTGTTCCAGGTACTCAGTGCTATGCCTGAGGCCAGAGCATCTCATCTAATGCTGATATCCCCTTTAGCTGCACGGGCCCTTTCACGGTGAGGACCACTGAAGAGGCTCTAATGCCATTGGTGCTGTGGATGGATTTATGATCCCTTCCTTTACCGAAAGGTTTCTCAGCCCCTCATGCAAATGTGGCACTTATTCTCCAGCATTTTCTTTGGCTGTCAGATTTGTAGATTGGAGGATCAGCCTGTGCCAGGTGCCATGGTCCTGTTCCTCTTTCCCTTCATGGAGGTGAGTGTGTATTCTCTTTACATTTACCTAGCCAGATACTGCTAGTCAACTGTTCTTGGACAAATCATAGGTGTATACCAGGAAGACTTCTCTGTGAATGAAAAATTTGAACAATTTAATAAAAGAAATTTCTAAGTTATGTCTCATGAAATGCCTGTTATAAAGTAATTTCTTTTGCTGTTTTTAGCCTATTATAGTTTTCAAATTACGTATTAGTACACCATATCTGCTTTAAGTCTGGTTCCAAACTCACCTTTCTCTTTAGATTGTTTTTTAGAAAAAGTAGATTTCTCTTTTACTATTTACCCTTAAACTGAATGCTGGGGCATGCTTTATTAGTATACCTACAAAAATTGGAGGGAGAAAGTTATACATTAATGAATGTATATATATGTTGTTAAATGTTATGTATCAGTTATGTTTCCTGAGTTAGAAGTATGCAGTCGATACGTGAGGAATTCTTCACCCCTTATTCTCTGCCTCCATCATGGGGGTAAATTTCAAGCCCTGCCGCATCATGACCATGTTGCCTTGAGGAAAATATTTTACTTAATAGAGCTTATTTCTCCATCTATTTTAGTCATTAAATATGCTTTTCATTGCTGCTGCTTCAAATATTTCTCAAATCTCTCTTTTTCCCTCCATCCTCTGTGCCACTCTAACGGTTTAGGTCTTCATCACCTCTTGTCTGAACTGTCATTGTGCTCTGCCAGGTGTATTTCTTCTCTCCGGTCTTGCTCCTCTCAAGCCCACCCTCCATACTGCAGTGAACCATCAGTTTAAAGTTCTGACCTCACGATGTCCTGTTTCTCCTTTCAGTGGGTCCTGACATCCTCAGACAAAGCCAAGCTTCTCAACATCGCTGGTTCTACTTACCAGTCCAGCCTGTTCTCCTACTTTGCTTTAACATTTTAAAGTTTCCTCTTGATTTTAAAAATGTCTCCCAGATACCATGTCCTTTCTTATCTTCATTTTTTTTTGGCTGATTTGTATTTTTTTCATAGAATTCTCCTTTTCCTTTCCTTTGCTTAACTCCTACTTGCTGTATAAGATTCAGCCCCATTAGCTACCCCTTTTCAATTCCCACAGTATTGTTGGCCTGTCTTCTTTTTCTGCAGTATTTTATTAATTTATCACTATGTATGTTTCCCTGGCAGTAGGAAATGAATGATTCCAGGGTACAGATTCTCTTTTCAAACTTTTCTCTTCAGGTGTTAGCACATAGTAGAAGCTCAATAATTACCTGTTGAGGGAATGAATCTGCAATATGGAAGTCATAACATCTACCTCAAAGGTTTATTGTGAAACTTAAATGAAATAATGTGTGCTGAAGTGACTAGATTCACCTTTATCACATGGTAGGCAGTCAGTACGCATTTTATTTCCTTCCACTTAAATTGAGTTACCAAGGCACATGAAATTCATGAAGGAGAGTTTGCAGGTGAAACCATGCTCACTGTCCCTATTTCTTCTAAACACTGCTGGGCATTCTGACTAATGGTCCTCAAACTTTCCTACTGAAAGATTTTTAAAAGCATTGCCCATAATGATATAGCATGATGGCCATCATATGAAAAGACAATGAACCCTATACTGATGGCCTTCGGATCTGATCTCTCTCTTATAATTGATCTTACCGTTCTATGACCTACACCCCAGACTATGTTCTGACACGAAACAGCGTGTCTCAGCCCACCCTCCATACTGCAGTGAACCATCAGTTTAAAGTTCACTGCAGTATGGCTCTATGAGTTACTCTGTGAAGCCCCGGGTGGGATGAGTCCATGTAGCTCAAATTAGCCAGTGGGGAAACACTGGGAACCTGGGATAGTTGAAGTGCTTGTTCATCTGAGTTATGTTTATAGCATTCCTCTCTCTTATTTCAATTTCTCTTCCTTCCAAGACACAGAAGTGAATGATACCCTTCTGTTTCAGAGTGTTAATTCTGCCAGTAACTAACTCTGTAACTTTGGTAAGGCCTTTAACTTCTATAGCTTTAATTTCTCATCCATAATACATAAATGGGATAATTATGCCCATGTTATATACTGTACAGAGTTATTGTAAAATCATGTATATTAAAACCCTGTTTAAACTACAAGGTGCAATGAACAGGTAAGAGGCTATTATTTAGTTGTTCCTTTCAAGAAAATTCCTTCTCTTACAGTATTTTAATGACTTGTAGAATATGGATTAGACCTTGGACTGCCTTTCATGAATTCTGTAAGCTGGTATAAAGGATGATAACAAATGGTAAATAATTACAAAAATATTGCCTCAGTAGGTAAATTGGGCTCCCCAAGATGTCTTTTGTGTAGCTAATTTTTGTCTTTTATCTAAATGTCTCACAGCATTTGAATACAGATTATATATGACACATACCAAAAATCATTCTGTCCCCATCACTCTAACATCGCCACCTTTCTAAAGAAACAGTGCTTTAAAACCCCAGGCCACATCAATCAGAAGAGCAGATGAAGGATGATATCCTCACCTCCTTGAAAATGACTGCAGCAGGCAGCCAGTAACTGGCTAATACCAGAGCCAATTCTTTCAGCAAGAATTATGTGCCAGGTGGCACAAAAGCTTACAGAACCATGTGTCTCAGGTTTCTGAAACAGTTTAGCTGTATGTTTCTTTCATAAAATAAAAAGATTGGGGATGGCGTGGGGACCTCAGCCAAGAGGAAGGGCTGAAAGACAGCTAGGATCTATAGCAGCAAGATGGCTTTAATGGATATGGAGTTATGAGCGACTGAACCTAATGCCAGTATGTGCCCAAGGTGACAGCTCATAGGTTCACAGCATCGTGGTTGCACTGAGTGTATGGGCTGCAATGGTCAGGGTTGAAAGCCCTCATATATCTCACTTATTTCTGAAATCCTTTCCATTTAAATATGATCTCGGCTTCCTGCTGTTTCTTCAAGATAACAGTATCCCAACAAAAACACTTTTGTTTTTGTTTTTCTAGGTAAGGAAAAGCAGGAGGTGAGGGAAAAGAACGGTATTTGCCACTGGTCCAGAGGAAGAGATAATTTAGCGCAGTGTGTCTCAAACATTGAGTGTGTACCAGAATGACCTAAAATGCAGATGGCTCGGTTGGTTGGGCCCACCTCCAGAGTTTCTGCTTTGGGGCCTCAGAATATGCATTTTAAATAAGCTTCCAAGGTGATGCTGGTGCTCTTAGTCCTAGCACCAACTTTCAGAACCAATGGGCAAACCACAGGCTTTTTCTTTAGGGGAAAGATCAATATCTATCCAAGGTCAGATCATGGCTTTCTCAGTAATTATTTCAATTATATAGAGAGAACTTTGGAGAAGCAAATAGTAACCCTTTAGTTAATTGGAGTCTAAATATAGAAAAGTCTTATGAAATCAGGAAGCAATTGATAGGTTGTAGCAGTGAAGAGAGTTCTTCAATTCATGCTTCAAAAGGTTGTTTGCTCTAACCTTATCTGTTTTTATCTCGAAGCTGGAATGTTCTGGTTGGAGCCTTCATTCAAGGACCCCACAGGGATTTTTAATGTTGAAACTGCTAACCCTCAGTCTCTGTTGTAATGGATATTATTCTTTCCTCTGGGCTAAGGAGTGCAGTCACAAAGCCTACCATTAGAAAAAAAAAAAACCCACTGCTAGGGTGGTCTTTCCCATGATTATAGACATTGAAAGATGGACAGCAACTGAAGCATCAATTAGCTCAAAGAGTTTCAAACATTTTGAGAGAAAGGCTTTATTTAGATAAAAATCTTTCTCAAACCCTCAACATTAATAACAGGTAAATATATACCTACTTTGGTAAAGCACCTATGGAGAACCCCAAATCCTCCCAAAGTATTTCTGTATTTGGGATGCTAGACAACACCTGCAGTTTTCAGAAGAAAACCCTAATCCTCAGAGT
Organism: Tonatia bakeri; assembly: GCA_004024845.1. Classification (NCBI taxonomy): domain Eukaryota; kingdom Metazoa; phylum Chordata; class Mammalia; order Chiroptera; family Phyllostomidae; genus Tonatia; species Tonatia bakeri. The sequence goes on from PVIA01001733.1 coordinate 235,718, forward strand.
GGACTAAGGACTTGTGGGTTGTTTTGGAGGCGGTGGCAACCCTGCCACTCAAGTCTCAGGCCTTGAGGCCAAGATCAAGGGCTCTTTGAATAATGCCTCAGGTCTTTCCATGGAATAAGCAGAAGATCAGTAACTCCTAATTACTTCCTAAGTGAGCGCAACATCATCCTTCTACACACTTGCCTATAAAGAATTCTGGCCCAAGGGAGAAATGCTGGAGCAAGGAGACCAGGAAAATCCACAAGAACATTCTCTTAACAGCATTCAATATATGAAAAATACATTCCTACACAATTTAAAGCTCTTAGTTGGCATCTATGTTTCCGATTAGGGGGTAAGATGAAAGTGAATAGAATGTTTAAATCTCCTAAGAAGCAAAGTATCTAATTTTAGTAAGAAAAAAATTAAAACATACCCCTTAAAGTAAAATAAAAATAAATGGATTAGGGCAGGTATGCATACTCTCTTGATTGAAATTCAGAACACTGGTCTTGTGAATTAGCTAAGATAGTTTTGATAAATCCATGAAAAGACAAAATATACTACCTTATTAAAGGAGAAAAAATTGTGTTTCACTCAGGACACAACTTTGAAAATATTAGAAACAGAAACAGTAAATAAATGTTAACATAAACATGCATGCGGGGAAGGAAATTATTTGCTCTGTGTGTTAGAATGCCAAGGATATATCTGATTTACGCAGATTATCATTGCCACTAGAGACACTTGGAAATCACCACCATAACTCATATTTACTAAGTAAGGCAGGAAGTTAAGAGGTTACAAATACAATGATGAAAATTCACCAAACCCTTAGGGCTTTGTTATCTTGAGTGTGGCTTTTGAATACATCTATACATTTGAAAGATATTAACCTATTTTCCAGATGAAAGATTTTTCAAGTTTGTTTTTATTATCACCACTGACTATTAGTTTAATAGAATTTCTGTTTATGATCTTCAAAAGACTCTTGCATCTTTATAAACGACTTCTCTCTTAACCCGTTCCAAATAACACTTCCTTAGCAGCTAGTCATTTTCAAACAGCTTTGGGAGTTATGGGCAGTTTGAAGATGTTTCTTAACAGTGACTTTGTTTAAATTTGTTTTGCCAAAATGACCTTTCTTTCTGCAGAAAAACTTCTAACCCCTATGTGTCTAAAGGTTTTGAGAGTGACTCTTCTGAAACCACTTCTCAAACAATGCATGCTTCTCTGCATTTGTGTATTTCACATTATTCATCCGGAACTTCCAAACCCTCCTTTTCTGCAGGCAAAGTTCTGCCCAACTTTGAAAATGCAGCCAAAACATCTCCCTCTCTGTGAGACTTCCTGTAGGGAAGGTGCTCATTTTCAGGGATTGCTCTGATGCCTACACTTTAAATCAGCACCTAACCTACAAATGCTAGGATGCAAGTTTTCTGGAAAGCTGAAATCGGGACATAATCTCTGTTGGCATCCCAAACTCAGAGATGGCATAAAGCCAGGGCAGTGATAGCCATGTTTGTTCAAGTGCAAATGCATCAGAAAAGGCAGCCCACAGGGAAAGAGGAGCAAAAGGCAGAAACGCTAGGTGAAACCAAGAGAGAAGAGCCAGTGAGATCGGTTTGCATTTTTCGTTCTTCGTCATCTTTCAGAACACAATCCAATGATTTTGGAGTTGCTGCACTTTGGTTCTGGGTTTCACAAAATGTGCTTCTATCCATCCAATAAAATCTCTGTTTTGCTTAAGCCAGCTTCCGTGATTTTAGTCTTGAAAACAAGTAATCTCTCATCATCTATTATATATGGAACCGAGTAGAGGAAGTGCTTCTGCAACTCTATCTTAATAATGTATGCTTTTCTCTATTACTATATGATGCTGTAATTCTTTACTAGTCTTTTCTTCTGTTAATCAATAGCACCCTAAAAAATCACAGATCACAACTCATTCCTCTTATATTGTCAGCATCTCTTAGAGCTCCTGACCTTTTGTAGGTATTCAATCAATATGTGTTGAATGAATGAATAAATGCACTATTCAATTTATAACAAATTTTATTTTTGAAGAATAATAATAGAGGGCTATAATTAATCATAACTCTATTAACTCAGAAAAGTGGCAGAAAGCTTTTGAAAGTACTTTCTCTTCTCCCTGTGTTTTCTCAAGTTTTTAATGCTTATGTCGTTGCTCAGTGGAATTCCTGTTGCTCCTCTGTCGGCTTTTTAGCTCCTGCGATTGAACCTCAGATTGTCATTGTTATCTCCTGAACTCCCTGATATCAACCCACTTATCTACGCAACCTGCACTTTCAAGCACAATGCAGAACTACTTATGATAAAGAGCCTGGAATAACAAAGGAGGTAACAGATTAGTATGGAAATCTCCATCTGCATCTCTTTTTAAAATATAGTCCATAAAAAGAGATTGGAGTTTTTTCCTGAAGGATGCAATATTTATATGAGCTTTCTTCTCTCAGATGGGTTTGGACTGGGACATTTCCTGAGTTTCATGGTAGTGGACAGGCCATAGGCCAATACAAATCTGTGGGTTTTTTTTTTTTTTCAGATAAAAACCTTGATGCTCCCATCTTCTCGCTCCTTTCTTGTTCCTCTTGTTTCTTCTTTAATTATTATTGTAGTATATGTAATGCATGTATATAAATCTGTGCACATCCTAAGTATAGAGCTCAATGATTTTTTAGGGACTGAATGCAACTTGTATGACCAGCATCTAAGAAGCCCTCTTTGCTCCCTTCTTGTTACCATTACCCTACCCCCAAGGGTAACCTTCATTCATCTAACAGTATAGGTTACCTTTGCTTAATTTGTTACTATGTATAGGTAGAATAACTCAGTATATACTCTTCACATCTACCTTCTTTTGTTCAATGTTATGAGGTCCATCCACAGTGTTATGTAATTGTTTGTGCTCATTGTTTTATACTACTCATTGTTTGGATACAACATAATTCATTCATTCTACTATTGAGGGACCTCATGGGTCTGTTATGAAAAATACTCATCTTAACAACTTTAGTACATGTTTTTTGATGCCTTATTTTTTTATTCTGAAATCCCCCCAAAGGCCCAAACACTTTAAGTCACCACAGGAACAACTGTAAGGAAGACATGCAATGGATAGTTTTCCAGAATTTTCTGAGTGAAATTCTTTGCTTAAAAAAAAATCCTTTATCTAAGTTCTGTCTCAGTGAGGGAAAAATTATGTTCTGACCTCAAATTCTAATAGGTCACTGGTGACTGGAATATAACCCTGGCAGTTGATGTCAAAACTGATAAGAGACAAAGGAAGTGCTTCTTGAAAAGCCAAATTATCTGTGGTTGTTGAGAAAGCAGAATGTGATGGCTTAGGAGGAATGGAGCTTTAGATAAGGGGATGATCTGTGACTATTCTCTGCTCAGGAAATGAGGCTGAGCTCTGCCTCACTCTGTCATCATTTCTACACAACTCCAGCCTCTGTGCATCTATGTGCATGCTTGGGCTTCTGCAAAAGCTCAAGAAAAACAAAGAAGAAGAACCTTTTGATGGTATCACATTTTGCTTATTATGAATCCCTCACTCAACCCCTCACTGGATAGGATGTTAAACTCTTAGAATTAACTTATGGGAAGAGGGTGGATTTTTAAAAAGCACAAATATAACACTTGAAGGTAAACCCATGCAGTATCATTCAAAATGAGGTATTTATAGGAGGTGATGCTGGGGCTAAGTCCTTCTACTGCAATCCTCTAGGGAATGCATTTAAGATGTAGAGTTTGGGCTTAATTCCCTGTGATGGAAGTTATGTCTTTTTGTGTCCTCACATTTCTAGAACTGTCCTCTACCTGACACTAGTTCTTCTACCTCACCCAGTTTGGACATCTCCAATAACATTGTCAGCTGGAAATATAATGTGAACCGTATATTTAATTTTACATTTCCTGAAGCTACATTAAATAAAAAGAAACAAGTAAAATTAATTTTAATAATACATTTTATATAATCCAGTATTCAAAATATTGTCATATTAATATAAAATCAATGCAATATTACTGATGAGATAATTTATATTCTTTTATTTGTAATCAGTGTTTGAAATCTGGACTGTATTTTATACTTAATGAATATCTCAATTTAGACTAATTACATTTCAAGTGCTGAATAGCCACACATACCTTGTGGCTATTAGATTGGCCAACACAGTTAGTAATCTAGTAAATAGTCTGTATCATTAGATCAAAATTATCAAATAGGTTGAATGCTGAATAAATAAGTAAATCACTGAAAGTACCTTATCTCAGGTTCTGCTTTCATTTTTATCTTCTCTATATCCTTATTTCTGATGGTTAAGGGTGGGATGTGTGTTACAGGTGTGTGGAGGAAAGGACAATGATAGGAGGAGAAATGTAGCCAAATTCCCATTTTTTAAATATTTCCTATCTGTTGACATTTTTTTTTTGTTTCTTGAGTTTTTCCCTAACAAATAAAGAGAGAAAGAAAGATGGAAGAAAAGAAGAAAAAAAGGAAGGAAATTTCACTAGAATTGAAGAAAGACTTTATTCAGATCAATTTAATTAGAGTGGCCCCATAATCACCTGGGGAATATTCGGAAATACAGTATTTTGAGCCCCAACCGAGAAAGAAATTGAATGTAGTAGAGTTGGATTGAGCCTTTTAACCAATAAACTGGGCAGTTCTGACGTAGATTACACAGGCCACAGTTTTAGAAACATTAGGTTAGAGATAGGGCCTATGACTGGTCTATGAAAAATTATAAATCTTCATTTACATTGGGTTATTCCATGGTGAGGACAGGTGGCAGTTATTTTTAAGTGAACCAATGATCCACAATTAGAGGGAGACCAACTGGACATGGTATCACTTGGGCAAATGAACCTTGAAGAATCAGATTATGCTTTTCACTATCTTGTGAATGCCACCAGGAAACAAAGCTTTTCAGTGAGATATATGTTTGGTGAAGAAATGTTCTTAGAGCAAAAGCATTAATGCCACGGTCTGACAGAAGAAGAGTCAGGAACCATCAACAAGCATCGTCTTTCATCTTTAGAAATTACTGAAAAACATTGTGGTGTACTTTGGTCCTGGCCGTCTCCATGTGAGATATCAAAAAGAGGAAGGCTCTCACCCCCAAAAACCTATGAGAAGCATGGACTTTTGGATGTCCACCAACATTGGCTCCACACCACCATACACTTCATCAGTGCTCAAGCCACTGAACTAACTCTGTATCCTGTGATGGAGAAAGCCATTGTGGAGCTGAGGAGGTGCCGAGGACAGGGGAATGCTCAGGAAGGCTTCCTGCGGTGGGCCCCACTGGAGCTGAGACCTTGTTGAAAGTGGCACAATGTCATCAGGAGGAGACTAGAGGGACATTTCCTCAGAGGTTTGGCAGTGGGAAAATGTGTGAATATTCTGGGAAAAGTGGTCAGAGCGTCAGAGGAACAATGTGAGAGTTAAATGTTAACTCACCATGGGGAGAGTCATTGTTTTCTTTCCTGAGTCCGTATTTGGGTAAAAGTGTTACATATATAGGGAGATATTTTGTCCCAGTTTCTCCCAGCCAGACCTACTTTTGTGTTCCTTGCCCTGGTGAAATTATTAATAGTGCTCCCTTCACTGTCCTCTATTGTAATGTAAGGATTTTCTTGCTTGGAATGACTCAGGAAGGTAAAAAGAGGAAGAGTTGGTAACTTACCCAGGGAAACCTAAAATACACATAATGCTCCTATAACAAGTGTATTGGTCCTATCACCACCTAGAAAAAGGGGTGATCCTTTATAAACACTTTCTGAAGAACAAGCTGTTTAAGTTCTGTGAATCAATTCTCTCATTCTTAAAGCTGGGTTAGTGGTACTATCACAGCCCTACAATCTCTTACCCCAAAACTTTGAGGAAAGGCAGATTTTGAAATTTAGCACTTTTCAGATTTTAAAAAGATTATTTTTATACCCTCTCTCCCCAGGATATATAGCACCCTGTAATCATCACAGTTCTATTTCTGAAGCAAATGTATGAATATTCACACAAAGTGGGATAAATAAGAAAGCAAGTCTTTTATAGCTTCCCATCAGCTCTGGTCATGCTTTGCCACAAATAGGTTTGAAAGAAACTTGTAGGGACACAAGTTATTTCACTTTGTGACTCTGATACTGGCCCGCAGTGTCTGCAGTGTTATGGATGAGATATGAGACAAATTCACATGGACTACCAAGTCCTGTGGAGGAAAAGGGATGGCACGGCTTCTTTCTCAAGGGAGCAAGACTTGGAGTATCTCAGCCACTCTCTCAAGAGGAGAATGCCCCAACCCTTGCCTTGACAAGCTTTTATTAGATTCAATTTGCATAGAAACACAGGTTGTATACATAAAGCTCATCAATCATTGTCAGGCAGAAATGATTAAACAATAGACAGCATTCAAAGAACTCTGAGGGCCTATTTTGAGTCAGAGTCAGATAGCTGAAGGGTCATAAAACTTTGAGGAACAAACTTACTTCCGGCTTGGACCTATATCATTTAAATTGAGTGTATTAGCAAAGTAAGTTTCATAGGAATTTATGCACTCTTTCTTAGGCCTGATCGCTGTAGGGAACCTCCCCTTTCCAGCACAGGGCTGTACCCACCTCCAGCGTTGTTTCAGGCTTAAGTCATTGTTATTGGCTTAGGTCATGCAGGGGAAGTAAGGCAGCCAAAAGAATAGGAGACTTCTTGCAGACAGAATGAAGACTCAGGCTGTGTCAAAGCTGAGGGGCAAGGGTCCATCACTTCCTTTTTCTGTAGTCCCCCAAGTCCTTCCCTGGGGGCCCCATGATCATGCCTGTCTTAGGTTGTCCCTCCCTTGAGGAATCTCACCCATCATTGGCTAACTGATCAAGCACTGGGGGCCAGCCAGGGTGAAATAAAAGGAGCAGAGATAGAGCCCCTGCCAGGGAGATAAGCTTTGTCTCCTTAGTGGCTTATGGTCTGAAGCTCACTCACTCAGCCTTAGCCATGGGGTGTGGGGAGGGGTTACAGCTCCTGAAACCAGTCAGGGAAGTTCCCACCACTTTTGTTTTTAGAGTTCACTGGATATCAGAATTGCTGATAAAGGACTGGTTTTGGAATTGTGTTTCGCTCGCAGTGATAAATATGTTAAATTAGATTTTCCATGTACTATGTTCAGCAGAAGGACTAATGCATGTAAGCTACTAATGATGACCTGTAGTATTATTGCCTGGAGGGACCAGAGACAAAGTTGTGCAAGCTGACCTGCAGCTGTTCCCCGGTGTTGAATATCGCACTCTGTCTCTGTGCAGAATCACTCTTTTCCTTGGTTGATCCCAGTCTCACAGCTCCATCCTCCATCAACCAGAACAAACACTGACCTTTGGTTGGCTTTGTGAGTCCAGATTCCCTCGTGCGATAAAGTAGAAATAAATAAGGCCCTATGCAAATTCGATTAAAATCCAATCAAGGAAAATAAACTGCAGACATCTGCTCAGGTCGTTGACTATTTTCTCTTGGTTTTAAAATAAAAACAAGAACAAAACAAAATAAAAATTTAAAAACATGACTGCCTGTTTTTCTTGAGTGCCTGCCAGGCTGGCATTTGAGCTTATAATCCAGTAAACAACTATTCGAACATGAGCAAAGGAAAGGTAAACAATAAGGTGAAGGGCACACAGGCCATGTATTATCTGACTCTTGTTTCTCATTCAGAGATGTACTGTTCGGGGAGCTCACTTTTCCTGGACATAACAGTAAAACAGTGTTTTGAATCTCTTTGGAAATGGTGGTCCAGCTTTGTATCCAAATTCATCAGTTATGATTGACTAAAAAAAAAAGTCATTTAGAATGGAGAGTCATTTTAAATGGAGAGAGAGAGAGAGAGAGAGAGAGAGAGAGAGAATAGCTTGACTCCTTGACTCAGCCTACCTGGGGGAAATAAACACCTAGTCAGCTAATGTATGCTGGCTTCCCCTTCTGAGAGAAGTTTTTATTCTATTTTTCTGAGTTCAGCTTGATATGGCCTTTGTGTGATTTCTCCAGCCAGTGAACAATTTCACACGCCCAGCGATGTGTGAAAACCACGGCCAGCCAGTGTTGGGACATCAGAGTGGGAACCAGGCCCAGCAGAACTCTGTAGAAACAACTTGCCTTAGTTCAGGCTGCTATGACAGAATACCAGAGACTGGGTGGCTTAAACAAAAAACGTTTATTTTTCACAGTTCTGAAGGCTGAAATCCAAGATGAAGGTGCCAGCATGGCTAGGTTCTTGGTGAGGGTCCTCTTTCTGGTTTACAAATGACTTTCTTCTTGCTATATCCTCACATGTCAGAGAGCACACAGAGAGGACTGGCTCTCTTCTTACAAGGACTCCATCATGGGGGCTCCACCTTTATTACATAAGTACCTCCCAAGGCCTCACCTGCAACTATCACCAGTAGGACTTCAAAATAGGACTTCTGTGGGGACCAAAACCTGCAATTCATAACACATCCCAGTAACTTTGGACACAGGGAGCTTAGCCAGAATGCTGGTTCAGCCAGATAGGCAACTCCAAGCAGACTGTCCAGTCCAGGTTGGTCAATTCTGAGAGGATGAACACTCTAGCCACACTATGATCCAGATATGCTGATGTCCCAGTTAAATTCTCCATTCTGGACTGAATATCTGCTCAGGATGTATTGACCACTTAGGTCATACTGAATGGACCAAATATATAGACTGGTCTGTACCTGTCACAGCTTTTCTATCCCAATGTTTCAAACTAGTGAACAACAACTAAGACACACCCATCTATGCAAACAGTATTTAATGAGACAGACACTCTATTTTAGCCACATGGACAACAGAAATACACACTATTACAGATACTCCCACGATGTTGGATGCATCCCATTACTACACAAGGTAAACTTACACTAGGAACTCATCACTTGGACCCATAGTCTTATCTTACTGCAGGTAATATCTTACTGATCAATATCTTACTGGAGGACCCCAGGAGACCTTTGCTAGTCCAGCCTAAGGTGTTCCCCAAAGGGGCAGAAATGGAGTTTAGATCACTAGGAATTCTCAGGGGCTACAGTCTCTCTTTTATTTACAAGCTCCAAGACTCAGCTGGGATAGTGGAACAAAGCACAGCCATTTATTTATAATACTTACACGAGCTGCTTGGTCTGTCACAGGGACAGATGTGGACCATCTTGTATTTTATTTTAAGGGGTTGATCATTAAACACATTGAGTGCTGTGTCTGGGAAGAATGGAATTGTGAATTATGTTTATAATGAAATATGAATTAATGAAATGGTAATATTTTTATAATAACTGTTAAAAATTTCTCAGATGGCTTATGCTGTGCTAAGTAGAGCTAGTAAAATTTAATAACATAATATGGATAGATCAACAGCATAAAAATACCAGAATTTATTTAGTAGTTGGCTTCTGTTCTCCCCAAATTATTAAATTACTTGCCCCAGTTCACCAACTGGCTTCTTTTGTGTAAACATTCTTTGTCAAAGCAAATGGCCTGCCAAAATGTGAATAGTTATAAATCCATTTAGCAAAAATCCTCTTGAGGGTTTAATAACTAGTTTCCCTGATTGTTCATGCAACTGGGTAGGATAACCCTCTTCTCTTTCAGTCCTCCTCAAACAAAGTGCTAATTTGATACTAAGGGAGTGTATTTTGCACTCTGGAGATACCTGGCAATGTCCGGAGACTCCATATGATAATTGTCTGGCCACTAAGGTCAATAGCGCCAAGGCTGAGAAACTGTTGTACCTAATGAAACAAAGCACTAAAATTCTGACGATGCAATGACCTCCATCTAATTCATGGTCCTAGAGTAACTCGTCTTCTCAAGGATGGAAAAGAGACAGGAAAAAAACAAAACAAAACTGTACGATATAGTAAAAAGTAAGCTAACAAATTTGTAAATCTTCCCTTAATAATTCACATCACAACCTTGTGAGACAGAGGATGTTAATGTCCCCAAAATATAAATAAAGAAGCCAAGATTCAGGAAGATTAACACATTTGCCAAAGTTCACTGTAAGTAATTGGTGAATCCTGCTTTTGAAGATCATGCCTGCACCCACTATGCTGCTTGGCTGTGCAACAACAGGGAAGAGAGAATTACTGGGCTGTGGCAAGATACTGCCGTTTCCAAAGCAGAGAGACATTTGTCTGATAGCATACAGGATTATGGGTACTTACTTTTGTTACTTGAATGAGGAGTAAGCAGCAGTAACATATCAGCCTTTGGAAAACTCTGCCTAATGGCCAACATCATGGCCTTTAGGAATATCATCCCTTTGCTATTCTTACATTCAGGGAGAGGATGTGTACAAAATAGTACAGTACAGGATGCTATAAAACCAATTCTAATTCTAACTGTACTACTTGTTTTACCCTGGAATCATTGCACATAACCTATCACAGTTATTATTGTTGTTGTTGTTTAAATCTACAAGCTTGGGGTGATAATGGCAGTTTCTTATTTTGTAGGTCTTGAGTGGAGGTTGAGAATTTGCATTTCTAAAATGTACCCAGTCAATAACGGTGATGCTGGCTGGGGGATCTCACTTTGAAAGCTATGCTGACTTAAGACATGAGGGTCTAATTCTACCCCACAACCTCAGTTGAGAACTCCATTAATTTTAGCTATTTTTCTTCAATAAATTTTTACCAATCTCACTTTATATCTATTGTGTTGATTGTCTGCCTCCTTGAAGAAATATGTTCAATGTGTTATCCTCTAAAACTTTCATGGTTTGTATGTAAGGTGGCTTTGAATATTGGAGTTACCACTGTGATTTTTCTGCATGATGCTGCATATTTTAGCATCAGAATATTTCTCTCTTGTGTTCATTACCAATATGGTGTATCTACAGTCTGTTTGCCAGGCCACCTGCATCTTTTTCATATTGATTGGGGCTGACTATAGAGTGTCCTTGTATCCATTGTCCAATCTGCCTTCAACACACTATGCTCAGGAGCCAAAAAGCAGGAAATACAGAAGGCCTGGTCACATTTCAGTGCCATATACATCTTTAGTGTCACTTGCCACCTGTTTTTCAGAGAGGAAACAAATTCCTCTTCTGTTTGTACTAATAATTCCTAAGCTGGAAAAGAAAGATTCATGTCAGAATGCCTTCCCTTAGTAGCCTCTTTGAAAGAAGTCTAATTTGATGTTTTGCTTTGTTTTTTTAATTACAAGAAGGATTCCCTGCTTACGTGAGTCATGAGTATAGGGGAAGGAAGGCAAGGCTGAGAGCTGCTGCTAAAACTACTCAATCTCTAATTTTTTTCTTTTCATTCACCCAGTCCTTCCAGATTCAGCAGACATTCTATGATACCTGTATCAATTAGGATCTACCTGGGAAAGTAAAACCAGTGTGCCAAGTCATTCAATAAAAGAAATGTAGTATGGGGACTTGGTAACAAGTTCTTAGAAGAACTGAAAAACCACACAGGTAAAGGAAAAGCATGCAGAAATAACAATTCCTAGAAGATGGCATCAACTACAGGGCTGGAGGAACCCAAGGAGAAGGTGGTGTAATCATGGGTTAGAGCCACTTGTTGAAACTGAAACTATGGTGGACCATCCTGATGGGATGTGGAACAATAATGAAGTCACAGGAACTCAAAGAAGAGAGATACTGCTCAACAGAGAGGAGGAGAAATATCCTGCTTCTCTCCTCATTTCACCTTCTCTCCCATCATTCACTAATGAGTACTATTCATTGGGCCAACCTAGGCTGAAAAGGAGTCTGGGAAATGTGGTTTGCAGTGCCACCCTCTGTGATGGAAACTAAGGGGAGACCTAAAGAACATGTAAGAATGAACCGTGAACATGGACAAGAATGTGGCAATTGACTGTGGGAGCGGGGAGGGCGGGGATAGGCAGAAGAGGGCAAAAAGGGAAAAACTGGGACAACTGTAATAGAATAACAATAAAAAATGATCAAAAAGTTTTTAAAAATGATCTGCAAGTGAACAGGTAAATAAATGTCATAATATCTCACCTGATCAGCCTTCCATGTACTCCAAGTTAAAATTAGCATTTATTGTTACTACTTCTATTCTGCCTTGTGATTGCATTAACTGGTAACTTCTATTTTCTGTTAAGTTTTCATGAAATATAGAAGTTCATGCTTGGATATGAATTTTGCTTCACCATTTACTGGTTCTGTGATTTTGGCCAAAAGGTCTGTTTAAATCTGAATCTCATCATCTGTAAAACTGAAATAACACCCTTACATTTATCAGAGGATTCTGAGAATTAAATGAGATAATGTTTATAAGACAGGACAGTTTCTGGCACATAAGAGCACTCAGTTTTATATGTGAATGGACCTTGCCTCATTCATTTGATGTCTCTTGCAGCATCCTGCATGTCAGAAAATCTCAAATATTTATTGAAGGCACAAGTAGTCTTGTCTTTTTGCTTTGCTTTCTCTATTTGTTTTAAGCTGATAGTTCTTTATTCAATAGGGGTTGAAATTCAAAAACATTGGAATGTTGCCTCCAGTACTGCAGAACTGTTGTACACTCAGCCATCCTGGACCAAATCTAATGCTAAACTTTGGAATTTTTCACGGTGAACTGGTCTTTGATGTGGAGCCTTACAGCCATTTCTGTGAAAGGTGTCACTTGAATACCAATTATGCTGTCATTGCTGTTATTTCTTTAGAAGAAGGAGTCATTTGGCCTTTTGTTTACTGTAAGAAAAAGTGCCAGCCAGGCCAAGTGGGTCACAACTTATTTTGTTTGAAAAATGAACAGTGTGCCTGTTCGTGATATAAAACTATAAGTACTTCTAATTTCAGCATCTCATTGTCCCAGGGTGTCTGTGCCTGTCTACGGTCATGCCACTTAGGCATTTAAGGCTGGCTTTCAGCTTTAGAAAGGGTTGGACAGCCTGCTTTATTTATACAGAGAAACAATATAATCAAGAAGGACCAAGGGATCATCCTTTCTTTGTTTGGATTCTGGCAGATTCGAGAATCATCCATTTGGAGCAAGTTGAGGAAAAGCCAACCCACTTTCATTGTTTTATAGCCAGTCATTGGCAGCAGGTTGGTAAATGAATAGAAAAATATCAGTGTATAAAAACCAAGAGTAGAAGTTGAGTTTTAGTTTATTGAATTATAGTTGTTTTAAGATGAATGCTATATAGCTAAAACATTTTACTCTCATTTATTTTATCATATTCATCTAGGTCAAAAGCTTGCTTTTATTCGCAACATACCATTTTTAAGAGACAAATTTGGCAGATTTAGAAAAGGTCATTTTAAGTTGAGATAACTTGCAGTTTGGAGAACACACTGTAAGAAAAAGACATATAAATGTCCTGAAGTCAAGTACAAACTTTTGATGACTCAAAGTTAGAATCTAGTATTGCATTTCACATGTCATTTAGAGAGACCAACTTCCTATATTTGAACTATGAGTCCAAAAAGACACATAAAGCATTATTATGTTGCCTTTCCAAATTGTTATGTGTTTTCTGACCTCGAATGGACTGTCAGGTTCTACATGGTTTGTGCCCAAGGCCCCACACAGCTCAAAGTAGACTGGGCATACTTGCTCACTGATGATATAGGCTCTAATGCCAGGAATCCTGTTTCCTCTGCTGAATTATGAGGTGTCACCTTGGAGTGGGACCTTTGGGTTCTTTCAAGAATGCTGTACTCTTTGGCTGTATAGAGTTGAATCAGTAGAATTATCTTCACCAATGTCAGATACTCTTTTTCACTAATGATGATCCTTTAAGGTTTAAATTCTCTGTTCTCGGAAAATAATTGGCTGGCTCACAGGAAAGACCAAATTAAAAAGCTTCATTCCCTGGAAAAACTCAGTTTGCCCAGTAGTTCTTGAAATTTTCTTTTATCAGAGTGACCATGTGGCATAGCCACCTCTGGTTGCCTAATATTTTGTTGGTCTGACCTAGCTGGTCTTAGATCTACTAGAGCTTATGTTAGGCTGTTCATTAAGACTCATACTTACCCTAAGTCTATTTAGCTCTTTACTGACTTGCATTCATTAATCCAAGCATTCATCCACACTTACTCGTACAATAATTCATTCAACAATTGTTTATTGAACCCCATTGAATGCCAAGTGCTCTAAGACACACTGGGAATAGACTCAGTATACTTTGCTTTTCAAGTAAAGCTAAGCATGGAAGCTGCCCTCATGAAGCTTGTAGTGCAATCACACATATGGGTGCAAAACTATAGCTGTGAAAAAAGTTCACAAAGGATATATTTAGTTTCAGAAACCTAGAATGGGGGAGTGTGACCTACCCAAGGAAGTGAGAGACTCATGTAAATGTTTTAGATTAAAAAAAATAGAAATGAAAAGTAGAGTGTTTTAAGCATAGAGTGACACCTTGTAGTGAGAAGTAACATGCCTTTGTCAGGGAACTAAAGGAAAGCCAGAGCATCAACAATACTAAAGAAAAGCTCTATAGAGAACCCCTAACAACAGAAAGAGATGACAAATGATTATGAAACAAAAGGCAAGGTATGACCAAGAGAACCTTGTAGGCTGTATTGGGAGTTTTGGCTGTTATCCTAAGACCAATAGGAGGTCTTCATGTGATTTAAGCCAAGGGTCATGGAGGTGCGAGCATTCAGTGTGGGGATAAGAATCTAGTAGATCTATATTTCCATAGGGTCATTCTGAATGCAGTGTAGACTTGTTCACCAATGTGAATGCTGGAGTGGTAGTAGAGGCAATTTCTGAACAGAATTCATCGCATTTGTAAAATGAAAATGGGATTAGAACACAAGTCATTGACTCTAACCCCTACATGGGTTCTCCCTTGCAGGGTTTACTCTTGACTCTACTTAGAGATAAAAACACTCTTTTGTTCTTTTCCTCATATTATGTGCTACCAGCATCTACAACAAAAGTCTTTTCATTGTTACAAGTGCATATTACAGGGTACAAGAGAATAAAACTTCTATTATCCAATCTGTCTTTGAAAAATAACCTTTTGTTATTTTAACACACTACTTAATTATCAAGTGACATTGTATGCTCACCTTAAAAGCCTGTTGATTTGGAAGATTGATGGATCAGTGACTGAGGATGCAAAGGACCAAGCTGCAAACATTACGGCCTCATTCTAAAATTTATTGCCAATCTTATCACCTTAGAAACAACTTCCTCTATAGCCTCTTTATGGGATTCATTGAAGAAATAATTGCCTGTTCTTAAATCTGTTGGGATTAGCACAGGTATCTGAAAATCTATTAAGAGATTAAAGTTTCAAGAAAAGGTAGCTACTGGCCGTCATGCATGTCTATATGTTCATGGTGAGAGGCTTGGCTACCAAAGAAATTGCCTCTTTTTTATTATAAATAAAATAAATTATGTTCTTAGTGCTTTTATCCATTAAGAGAACTTTCTCCTTTTGGAACAGTTAGATTTATAATAGCCAATTGCATTAAAATTTTGTTTTGGCTTAATAAGGTCTATAGTGAACTCTAATCTTCAGTTTTAATTTCACATAACAATAATAACAGCTACTGCATTTGTTTGCTATGGCTCCTATATAAAATACTGTAGACTGGGTGAGTTAAACAACAGAAATTTATTTTCTCACAGCTTTGGAAACTTGGATTTCAAGATAAAAGTCCTGGTGGGGTTGGTTTCCTCTTAGGCCTCCCTCCTTGGCTTACGGATGAATGTCCCCTTACTGTCTCTTCACACAGTGGTCTGTGCTTGCAGACCCTCTGGTGTCAATCTGTGTGACCTAATCTTCTCTTCATATAAGGACTCCAGTAAGAGTGGATTAGGGCTAACTGTGGTGGCCTCATTTTAATGTAATGATCCCTTTAAAACGCTCTTTCTCCAAATACAGTTGCATTCTGAGGTACTAGGGTTTAAACCTTTAAAATAGGCATTTGAAGGGATGCAATTCAGCCCATAAAAGCAAACCCTGTGTATTTCAATGGACATTTATTATTTATGAAATATGTTTACATATATTATTTTAGTAGATCACATGTTTTCAAACTTTCTATAATCATGAGAAGGAGCAATTTCATTTTCTCCACATTGCCTGGGGAAAACAAATCTTTCATATTCATGGTTTAATGTAAGGGGGGCTCAGTGCTTGTGTAAAGGATCTGTACCTGTGGACACTGGCATAGTCACTGGTTAGAGCCTTCCTACGAACCCCATCTAGTTGCCTGATGTTTTGAATATGAGTTTTCATGATGGAGGCAGCTTATTTTTTGGTTTGTGTTGCTGTATGAGAGAGAGATAGATTTTGGTGGTACATAAGAATAACTATTATTCCTGCCTAAACAACAATAACATCAAAGATTAAATTCTGAGATCTCCAGAGTAAGGTAAAGGCAAGGTATTTGCCTAACTTTAAGGACTGACATATGCACTGATATCCCTTGCAATCTGAACTCTCGCTCTCGATATTTGATATAATAACTTGCAAAAAAAATTCCACTAGAAATTTACTCACCACACAAAATAATCTATTATAACAAATATGTGTATGTCTACTACTAAAAACATTTAAGTTACACATCAGTTCCAGATGAGAAGATGCAGAGTGCATTAAAGTCTTAATTTAGCCATTTTCTTGCAAAGATTTAATGTCTTATTCTTGTTATTCAAATATACTTTACATTACTGCTATTATTCTCCTATATTCACGTGACTGTATCTTCTGAGCAGTTGGAAATGCTCTTGCAGAAAGTCAGTGAGCCTAAGAGACCTAGAAGAACTCATAGATCAAGAGGAAAGTTGGAAATAATAAGAGCTATTGAGAGAAGTGTGAACATAAAAGGGACTGAACTGGAATAAAAAATCTTAGATCTTGCTAAGTGATCTGGATTTAGAGAAGTAAACAGTGAAAAAATTGAAGAACTGTTAACATCAGATAGTGAAGGAGTCACTCCCTAGAAAATCAGTCAACCTAATGTTCATCTTGCTCCAAGGAGGAGGAAGATGATGAGCAACCCCTATTCAAATGTAAAATTTTAAAACAATTTTAGGAAGTGTTTACAAAATAGTTGTTGCAGTGAGTGAGTGTAATTGTATCCTGAGTGAAAACATCACATTCAAAAGTTACAGTTGTAAGTGTAACAGTATGTTATTAGTAGCAAATGGAACCAAAACACATCTTTTTGAAGGTTTGGTGATTTCTTTGGCCCATTGCTTCATAAGTGGCTTTAGTAAAAAATTCATGGCCATTCGCTTTCACAGTCTTGAGAACTAAGAAGAGATGACCCCTTGCTCTTTAGATTCACAAAGTTGGCAAGGTACTGTCTCACTTAGCCCTTAAGCAGCTCACTCTCACTGACTCCGACCCCCCCCTCATAGCAAGTGTGACCTCAGCCTTCAATCCCCTGTTCTTGGCCACCAGACCTTACTGGAGAAACTCTTCTATTTATGGGTAACCATTAGAAAGTGCTTTACTGAGGGTGATTTTTGACTATAGTTATCTGTACTAATGTTTTACTATTTTCTTATAGTACATTTTCACTGAAGAATAGATGAAAATGTAATTATACTGTGCAGTATCCAGTTGTTTTAGTGTTAGATAATTAGGAGTTGACATTTCCTTTTTCATCCCCAGCATTTAGACTACTAGAAGTTCCTATTTTCAATGAATGAATGAATGAATGAATGATGAGCAGAACAGCCTTTCTTAACACCACCAACTTCTAGGCTGCTTGGGAACTTCATCATTGTATGAAACTTTCTGTGAAGAAATGTATTCAGAGTTACACACATCTTTCACATTAACTTTTGGAACACACAACTGGGGTACTGCTCTATTCATATTAGAATTTTCCTGGTAGAGTTTTTGAATGATTCCCTTTTTGAACCTTAACTAGGTTTCCTCTTACTAACCTGACCCATAATTGTTCATTTCAGTGTTTTGTGCTTCAGATACAGACTTTTACTCCCATCTAAAACTACTCCCATCTAAAACTACTCCCATCTGAAACTACTCCCATCTGAAACTACCCTCTGGGACTGTGCCTGATGTTGTCTGCATGCAAAAGATCAAGTA